>JAIPMN010031300.1:0-16550 GCA_020650975.1 Apostichopus californicus
TTCATAGATCTCCGTCATTTTATTGACAAATATGTAAGTATTTACTTGCACACGGGTCATTTTGGAGAGAAAATAACTGTAGCTTCGTACTTGTTGGTGAAATTTGGCTTTTCCTGTAGGGTGTCATGCATTTCTTAGGGGTGTCCGAAATTCGCAGTGTTCCGAAATTAGCAATACTGACTATACTAGTAGTACTAAGTAGTATGACTACTGACGTAACTTTGTAAGAGTGAAAACCACGACCAACTTAAACTAAACTAATTAGGCCTACACTAGCCATATTATAATTTTGGCCTCAGCCTTAGGTTGGGCTGGTTAGCCTTGCATGAGCTAGATCTAGGCTCAGTGTTACTAGGCCTAGTTGATAAACACAGACTAGCCATGGCCTATTGTCATGAACCATCTTCACTAGTTTGGCAATCAAATGCAAATTTTTAGGCTTTCAGTGTCACACCTCGGTTATAGTTTTAGCATATCATAACTTAAGTGCAGCATAGGCAAACTTTTAGTGTTAGATAGACTAGGCCCAGTCTGTCTGTCCGCCGTATGTCACTAGGTACTAATCACTAACTGTAGGTTATCATTGCCTCCTTTGGTACTCATGATGGTAGAATTTAACAGATGGGGAGTGGCACTGTAGCCTATATCAGGGGGGGGGGGCGGACCACTTACCAGAATGTAGGCTATTTGCATTAAAATACCTGCCAAGTCTCCTCCCTGTTTCACATAGCTTTAAGTTAGAAATTGTATAGCCCTATATAGCAATAGTTGACATATAACCACCATTGTCTCATCGTAGGTAACATCTACTATCTAGCTGTTTATTGCAAGTTTTGTATGTATGTATGTATGTATGTATTTTAGATCCTCCTGCAAGCAGGAACTCGCGAAGAAGCCTCATTGGCTTATCAAAGCCGCAAGCTGACCGAAGTCGGTCTCTTACAATTCATATTTAACGTCCATGATTATGAATTGTCAATTGTCAACAACTCTGTAACTAGACGACATACATTAATCTTGGAGTGACTGTCAAATATAAGCATTAGGACAAAATGCATTGTTTATATGTGCAGATCTAACCCAAATTTCAGCAGTGTTCATGGAGTTGTAAATGATCACATAGGCATAACCTTATGTTCATGTAAATTCATATTATTGAACAGCTCACCCCCCCCCCCCCCATCATATACATTGAACCTAAATAGTACAACAGGTTGTGGATTATATTCAGGGTCCTAGTATTCCACAAATCTGGTATCATTCCATCATGTAAATGTTACCAGTCAGTTATTCTGTACTGTTCATAGCCTGGTCAATGTGACACTATGTAAATATATATTAGTAAAAATTGGCCCTTTGTAACAGGACACCCCACATGGGAAAGATTGGTGCACACCCTTAACTGTGTGATTCACTCTGAAAGATTTTCTCAGCGACTGAACCCCTCGTGCCCAAACATGTAAATAATCAATGCATTTCATTCACCATGGATAAATTTAACCTTTCAATATCAATTGTTATCAGTCTCAATCTCATATCTGAATTGAGAAAAGGCCTCACCAATTTCCAGTTAAAAGAGAAGTGATTATATGATTGTCCTAGGAAACACAGATCTTAATGTTGATTTCTGCCCAAAACATCCAAGAAAACAATTAAGGTATAATACTTGCCCTGAGTCATTGGTCAAATCATTTCAAGTGGTTTTAGAATTTATGTTCTTTCCCTAAAGCATTTGTAAAGTATTGATTGGACAGGAGAAGTCATTTTGACATCAACTTGGAAAAAGGCTAAGAACACTTTAAACCATCTTTTTGTACAGTATTTCTTTGTTTTGTGTTATGTATTACCATATACGCATGCCCTTAACGATAAGGCTTGCCATCTGCAAATGTCACTTGCATTTTTTTCCATACTCTGCTTTGTTGTGTCATCCTAGAATTTCCTTGTCAGTAATGTTTCATCCACAAAATCAATTGTATATTCAATTTAGCTCTGTTTACAAAGAGGATAAAGCTGATTTCAATGACTTATTGTCTTTGCTTTTAAGTTAGTGAATGGTCAACACTATTTTTGCCAAGGGGGTCGTTAAATTGGAAGCCTTTGACTTGTGTGAACTTGAATGAGATTGAGAGGAGCTTTTTGTGTCTAAATATCCAAAATTTAAAACTATCCTACTATTGTATCAAGTTTATATCTGAGGGGTTAAAAATTAATTTTATGGAACCAAATCTGATTTGGCCTTTAGCAATACTATTCCATGGTATTAATCATGCAGTCAAATAAAACAAGCCGTGAACAGAAATTCACAAACAGATTCCGGGGAAAATCCTGCAATGCATGATTTAGAGGTAGTCATTCCCATATAACTTTTAGGTAAAACAAATACATGGTGCAACTGGTCCCAGAATCACTTTTTTAAATGAATATTGTTATCATGAACAACTCCAAAATGCAAAGCAAATTTCTGATATGTCTGCAGTAAATATTAGTTGTTCCGGTTCTGTATATTTCAGTATACACAGTTAACTGTTTTTCATAATCGTTTTCCATTCATGGTGTGATCCAACATGCTCCCTTTGCAGTGTGCATGTTATTTGATTGGTAGGCGTATTAATTAACTACACTGTGCACACTAGCAATATCGCAATGGCCCACACATACTCTCAATTTCACAAGACTAACATTCATTAAATATGGAAAATAACTCTCTTTCTGTTCATCTTTGAATGTCTTTGCACAAGGATTAGAACCCTACTGCTTATAAGGCATTGTGTAAACTCCACATATATAGTCTGATGGCATATCAACCAACAAAACAACTAGGGCAACCTTTGGCACAGTGTAGTGCATAAAGCAACAACTGTAAAGAGGCACAGCTTAGTATTAGATAAGATATACATAGATAGATTTCCCCAGCCCTTGAATACTGACAGTGAAAATGCTGCCTGGTCTTAATCCAGCATTCCATGTAAAACATTGTAAGGCAGTACCTCACAATTTTTTGTAACTTGCTCATTTTTGTATAAAAGTGGTGTAAATTCCTTCCAAGTTACATTACACTTATTTCATTAGGAAATGTTCAAAATTGTGAAGTTTTATTAAATTTGTTTAACATTGAAGTCTGCTTTAATTGAGATAACACAATTATTTTATTACTTTAATTGAGATAAACTATTTGTTTTATTCAGTCAACTGCCCCAGTACTGTTGAAACATCTCCAATTCTAGTATTTTGATGGGTTTTTTTGGAGGAGGAGGGGGGGGGGGTGATTAGGGGCCATGCACCTGCTATTGAAAGTTGGTATCTGCTCAGATTTTCTAAATCCCACAGCTTTCCTAGATTTACAAGTACCTTACAATGCATCATTATTATAGAAATCAGCTTTCTGGTTTCAATGATAATTGTAACCTACGCATTCATGATGGCGTGTGTGTGTGAGTGCGTTTGTGATGCCCAGCTTGTAAACACCATATCTCAAGAAGGGAAGGTCAGACCAATTTCTGAAAAAAAATGAACAGATTAACTGAAAGATGTTTGCTTACTATTTTATATTTCCACGTGTCAAATATAGTGCAATAAAATAAAAACAAATTACTTCAATTCAAATCTTCAAACATTTAAAGAAAAAATTATTTCACCTTACTTTTCGAACAAAATCAATATAATTTTGGAAACTCATATCACTGGTCATACTAACTGAGCAAGTAACAAAAACTGTGATGTTCTACTTACAGTTTTTATTTTTTTGAAGAAATGCTGGATTTAGACCTGGCAGCAACATTTTCACTGCCAGCCTTGAAGGGCTGTGGACATCCTCTGATAAAATGTATTCCTTATCTAATTTCCAGCTGTGCTTCTCTACAGTGGTGCACAGCTTCATGTACTACACTGTGCTGATAGTTGTCCCCAAAATGTCTTGTTGGTCGAATTGTCTTAGAATGTCAGACTGTTTGGTGGAGTCTTACACTGTAGGCAATGTAAATGGTGCATTCTTAAATAGTTATTCCTTGGGCACAATCATACAAGGAAGAAATCTTTGTTAAAAAACACTTAACAAATAACTTAAATAGAATGGAAAGATTAGGTACACTTTTTCATTTACATACTTCCCACACCATCCATCCACTTTTTACCCTAAAGAAACAGTTGGATAATTTTTATTTCAAAATCTGGTTTCGATCAGGCCACATTTGGTTTTTGAAATCCTGTGCATTCCTATAGGGTGCAGTGCCACGGTTCTTGATGAGAGGGGATGAAAGTGTAACAGGCACGTGTTCCAGTTGTACTTTGATGCATACAGTCTCTGCAAATGGGCGCAAATTATTACAAGAAGTGCATAATAACGATTGTTTAATTACTTAGTCCAGAAAACATAATATAGATTGATAATTATACATAATGCATAGATTTAAGACTGGTCGCACAATGAAGCCACCATGGAGAAGGTACCTGAGTGAGAAAAATTGCATTATCGAAGAAGAAAATTATCAGTTCAGTTTAGAGGCATGTTAATTGCCCTTTAAACTATTTCCCTCTGTAAGAAATGCTGCATCATGAGCAGATTATTTGGAATATCAAATGCATCTCACAACTCAAGAGTGACACCAAACAAATTTTGAAGATCAATGTTGGACCTCTGGTTTTGCATACAGTCCTCATCTGATGTAAATGTAACCATGTGCCAAATTTCGAGGGGCAGTACTGTTAAATGTAGGAAATGTCAGGTGTCAGGTGCAAATGAAGTATATCCCCCTCCCTCACTTACAATTTGTAAAGAAACTAAGAAAAACTGAAAGGGAGGCATTCCAAATAAAATCCTCTTTCATATGTATTTAGATTTGTGCTTTAAAATCCTTTTGATGAAATTAAAATATCTGAAATTGCTGCAGCACCTCTTTAAGCCCTCTAACAGTATGCCCCAGCCATACACTAGCTACCAGCTAATCATGCAACCCAACCAGAAAAATGTGGTTCTAACAACATTTCAAGGTCCCCATTGTTAAATTGTCTCCCCATACCCACTTGTGAATTCTTAAAAACCTTTTACCTTTAGGCCACTGTATCATCGATCTAAAAAACTATGATAACCTGAATATTCAAAAGATGAAAAGGATAGGCCAAGAAAGCTGACATAACATTTCACTTGCTATTTGCCTGTTTGTCCATTGCAGTAGCTGAATACGTACGGCTTAATAAACTGGGCAAACGTAGATCTGACCATTCGTCTGGACTTGTCTGTGATTCAGCCTATCTGTGACTAGCTGGACTCAGATTTGGATCTGCTGGACATGATTATAGCCCTGCCAACTATTTATCTGCTTTAAAGAAGTTTGTACGAATTCAGGTTAAATATGTCTACCTGGAGGAGATCCAGATGTCAAGGAAAATTTGTACCCACTGACTTTTCTATATATCTTATTATTTATCTAGTGTTTGCATTGAACAATATAACCTAGAATATTATTAAACTTTACTGTTACAGGGACCAGTGTAGACTCAAACTTAACGTCAAAGCAGAGGAGGCCACAAATTTTGATCCTTCGACTAAAGGCTCCAAGCACTGCTGAAGCCAAGAGGGCAGAGGAACAGCTTAACCTGGATTCAACAACAGGATCTGGTTCTGATGATGCCGAGAAGTCTGACAATGGAAAAGGACAAATGAGTGTACAGACCTTACCTACCCTGCAAGAAGACCAGCCTTCTACAAGTAAAATTGCAGTAGTGGAGACGACAGCTCATCAGTCTGAGCAAGAAAGTGGTGTTGGATCTGATGATGCCGAGAAGTCTGACAATGGAAATGGACCAAAGAGTGCACAGACCTTACCTACCCTGCAAGAAGACCAGCCTTCTACAAGTAAATATGCAGTAGTGGAGACGACAGCTGATCAGTCTGAGCAAGAAAGTGGTGTTGGATCTGATGATGCCGAGAAGTCTGACGATGGAAATGGACCAAAGAGTGCACAGACCTTACCCACCCTGCAAGAAGACCAGCCTTCTACAAGTAAATATGCAGTAGTGGAGACGACAGCTGATAAGTCTGAGCAAGAAAGTGGTGTTGGATCTGATGATGCCGAGAAGTCTGACAATGGAAATGGACCAAAGAGTGCACAGACCTTACCCACCCTGCAAGAAGACCAGCCTTCTACAAGTAAATATGCAGTAGTGGAGACGACAGCTCATCAGTCTGAGCAAGAAAGTGGTGTTGGATCTGATGATGCCAAAAAGTCTGACGATGGAAATGGACCAAAGAGTGCACAGACCTTACCTACCCTGCAAGAAGACCAGCCTTCTACATGTAAATGTGTAGTAGGAGAGACGACAGCTGATCAGTCTGAGCTAGAAAGTGGTGTTGGATCTGATGATGCCGTGAAGTCTGACGATGGAAATGGACCAAAGAGTGCACAGACCTTACCTACCCTGCAAGAAGACCAGCCTTCTACAAGTAAAATTGCAGTAGTGGAGACGACAGCTCATCAGTCTGAGCAAGAAAGTGGTGTTGGATCTGATGATGCCGAGAAGTCTGACAATGGAAATGGACCAAAGAGTGCACAGACCTTACCTACCCTGCAAGAATACCAGCCTTCTACAAGTAAATATGCAGTAGTGGAGACGACAGCTGATCAGTCTGAGCAAGAAAGTGGTGTTGGATCTGATGATGCCGAGAAGTCTGACGATGGAAATGGACAAAAGAGTGAACAGACCTTACCTACCCTGCAAGAAGACCAGCCTTCTACAAGTAAAATTGCAGTAGTGGAGACGACAGCTCATCAGTCTGAGCAAGAAAGTGGTGTTGGATCTGATGATGCCGAGAAGTCTGACAATGGAAATGGATCAAAGAGTGCACAGACCTTACCTACCCTGCAAGAAGACCAGCCTTCTACAAGTAAATATGCAGTAGTGGAGATGACAGCTCATCAGTCTGAGCAAGAAAGTGGTGTTGGATCTGATGATGCCGAGAAGTCTGACGATGGAAATGGACCAAAGAGTGCACAGACCTTACCTACCCTGCAAGAAGACCAGCCTTCTACATGTAAATGTGTAGTAGGAGAGACGACAGCTGATCAGTCTGAGCTAGAAAGTGGTGTTGGATCTGATGATGCCGAGAAGTCTGACGATGGAAATGGACCAAAGAGTGCACAGACCTTACCTACCCTGCAAGAAGACCAGCCTTCTACAAGTAAAATTGCAGTAGTGGAGACGACAGCTCATCAGTCTGAGCAAGAAAGTGGTGTTGGATCTGATGATGCCGAGAAGTCTGACAATGGAAAAGGGCAAATGAGTGTACAGACCTTACCTACCCTGCAAGAAGACCAGCCTTCTACAAGTAAATGTGTAGTAGGAGAGACAACAGCTCATCAGTCTGAGCAAGAAAGTGGTGTTGGATCTGATATTGCCGAGAAGTCTGACAATGGAAAAGGACAAATGAGTGCACAGACCTTACCTACCCTGCAAGAAGACCAGCCTTCTACAAATAAATATGCAGTAGGAGAGACGACAGCTCATCAGTCTGAGCAAGAAAGTGGTGTTGGATCTGATGATGCCGAGAAGTCTGACAATGGAAAAGGACAAATGAGTGCACAGACCTTACCTACCCTGCAAGAAGACCAGCCTTCTACAAGTAAATGTGTAGTAGGAGAGACGACAGTTCATCAGTCTGAGCAAGAAAGTGGTGTTGGATCTGATAATGCTGAGAAGTCTGACAATGGAAAAGGACAAATGAGTGTACAGACCTTACCTACCCTGCAAGAAGACCAGCCTTCTACAAGTAAATGTGTAGTAGGAGAGACGACAGCTCATCAGTCTGAGCAAGAAAGTGGTGTTGGATCTGATGATGCCGAGAAGTCTGACAATGGAAAAGGACAAATGAGTGTACAGACCTTACCTACCCTGCAAGAAGACCAGCCTTCTACAAGTAAATATGCAGTAGGAGAGACGACAGCTCATCAGTCTGAGCAAGAAAGTGGTGTTGGATTTGATGATGCCGAGAAGTCTGACAATGGAAAAGGACAAATGAGTGTACAGACCTTACCTACCCTGCAAGAAGACCAGCCTTCTACAAGTAAATGTGCAGTAGGAGAGACGACAGCTCATCAGTCTGAGCAAGAGAGTGGTGTTGGATCTGATGATGCCGAGAAGTCTGACAATGGAAAAGGACAAATGAGTGCACAGACCTTACCTACCCTGCAAGAAGACCAGCCTTCTACAAGTAAATATGCAGTAGGAGAGACGACAGCTCATCAGTCTGAGAAAGAAAGTGCTGTTGGATCTGATGCCGAGAAGTCTGACAATGGAAAAGGACAAATGAGTGTACAGACCTTACCTACCCTGCAAGAAGACCAGCCTTCTACAAGTAAATATGCAGTAGAAGAGACAACAGCTCATCAGTCTGAGCAAGAAAGTGGTGTTGGATCTGATGCCGAGAATTCTGACAATGGAAAAGGACAAAAGAGTGTACAGACCTTACCTACCCTGCAAGAAGACCAGCCTTCTACAAGTAAATGTGTAGTAGGAGAGACAACAGTTCATCAGTCTGAGCAAGAAAGTGGTGTTGGATCTGATGATGCCGAGAAGTCTGACAATGGAAAAGGGCAAATGAGTGTACAGACCTTACCTACCCTGCAAGAAGACCAGCCTTCTACAAGTAAATGTGTAGTAGGAGAGACAACAGCTCATCAGTCTGAGCAAGAAAGTGGTGTTGGATCTGATATTGCCGAGAAGTCTGACAATGGAAAAGGACAAATGAGTGCACAGACCTTACCTACTCTGCAAGAAGACCAGCCTTCTACAAGTAAATATGCAGTAGGAGAGACAACAGCTCATCAGTCTGAGCAAGAAAGTGGTGTTGGATCTGATGATGCCGAGAAGTCTGACAATGGAAAAGGACAAATGAGTGCACAGACCTTACCTACCCTGCAAGAAGACCAGCCTTCTACAAGTAAATATGCAGTAGGAGAGACGACATCTCATGAGTCTGAGAAAGAAAGTGCTGTTGGATCTGATGCCGAGAAGTCTGACAATGGAAAAGGACAAATGAGTGAACAGACCTTACCTACCCTGCAAGAAGACCAGCCTTCTACAAGTAAAATTGCAGTAGTGGAAACGACAGCTTATCAGTCTGAGCAAGAAAGTGGTGTTGGATCTGATGCCGAGAAGTCTGACAATGGAAAAGGACAAATGAGTGAACAGACCTTACCTACCCTGCAAGAAGACCAGCCTTTTCCAAGTAAAATTGCAGTAGTGGAAACGACATCTCATCAGTCTGAGCAAGAAAGTGGTGTTGGATCTGATGATGCCAAGAAGTCTGACAATGGAAAAGGACAAAAGAGTGTACAGACCTTACCAACCCTGCAAGAAGACCAGCCTTCTACAAGTAAAATTGCAGAAGTGGAGACGACAGCTCATCAGTCTAAGCTAGAAAGTGGTGTTGAATCTGGTGATGTCAAGAACTCTGATCAGGGGCAAGGAACAAAGAGTGCAAAGATCTCACCCACCAAGGAGGAAGAAGTGGTATGCAAAGCAATGAAGGATGAGAAGGTGTCTCATCAGTCTGAACAAGGTAATTTTAGTAAGACTGATGAAGACGGGAATGCTGACAAAGAAGACAGAACACAATCTGATGAGAGAATAGGACCAACCATTGCAAAGACCACACTAAGCCAGCAAGAAGACCAGCCTTCTGCAAGTAACAGTGCAATAGTAGGAAAGACAACTTATCAGTCTGAGCAAGAAAGTGGTATTGCATCTGATGATGCCAAGAAGTCTGATAACAGAAGAGAACCAAAGAGTGCAAAGAATTCATCCACACAGCAAGAAGACCAGCCTTCTGCAAGAAATGGTGCAGTAGGAGGGAAGAAAGCTCAACAGTCTGAGCTAGGAAGTGGTGTTGGGTCTGATGATGACAAGAAGTCTGATAACATAAAGGGACCAAATAATGCAAAGGCCTCAACCACCAAGGAAGAACAACAGCCCTCTGCAAGTAATTGCGCAGCAGGAGGGAAGACAGCTCATCAGTCTGAGGAAGAAAGTGGTGTCGAATCTGATGATGTCAAGAACTCTGATCAGGGACAAGGAACAGAGAGTGCAAAGATCTTACCCACCAACAAGGAAGATGTGGCATGCAAAGCGGTGAAGGAAGAGAAGGTGTCTCATCACTCTGAACAAGGTAATTTTAGTAAGACTGATGAAGACAGGAAAGCTGACAAAGAAGACAGAGCACAACCTGATGATAGAACAGAATCAAAGAGTGAAATGACTTCACCAACCAAGCAAGAAGACCAGGCTTCGGCCAGAAAAGGTGCAGTAGGAGGAAAGACAGCTTATCAGTCTGAGCTAGGAAGTGGTGTTGGATTTGATGATGCCAAAAAGTCTGACAATGGAAAAGCACCAAATGCAGTAGGATTAATGACAGCTCATCAGTCTGAGCTAGAAAGTGGTGTTAGATCTGATGATGCCAAGAAGTCTGACAACGGAAAAGCACCAAAGAGTGCACAGACCTCACTCACCCTGCAAGAAGACCAGCCTTCTGCAAATAACAATGCAGTAGGAGTGATGACAGCTCATCAGTCTGAGCTAGGAAGTGGTGTTGGATCTGATGATGCCACGAAGTCTGATAATAGAAAAGGACCAAAGAGTGCTCAAATCTCACCTACCCTGCAAAAAGACCGGTCTTCTACAAGTAAAATTGCAGTAGTGGAGACGACAGCTCATCAGTCTGAGCAAGAAAGTGGTGTTGGATCTGATCATGCCGAGAAGTCTGACAATGGAAAAGGACAAATGAGTGCACAGACCTTACCTACTCTGCAAGAAGACCAGCCTTCTACAAGTAAATGTGTAGTAGGAGAGACGACAGCTCATCAGTCTGAGCAAGAAAGTGGTGTTGGATCTGATGATGCCGAGAAGTCTGACAATGGAAAAGGACAAATGAGTGCACAGACCTTACCTACCCTGCAAGAAGACCAGCCTTCTACAAGTAAATATGCAGTAGGAGAGACGACAGCTCATCAGTCTGAGCAAGAAAGTGGTGTTGGATTTGATGATGCCGAGAAGTCTGACAATGGAAAAGGACAAATGAGTGTACAGACCTTACCTACCCTGCAAGAAGACCAGCCTTCTAAAAGTAAATATGCAGTAGTGGAGATGACAGCTCATCAGTCTGAGCAAGAAAGTGGTGTTGGATCTGATGATGTTGAGAAGTCTGACAAAGGAAAAGCACCAGAGAGTGCACAGACCTCATTCAAAAATGAGGAAGACCAGCCTCCTGCAAATAACAATGCAGTTGGAGTCATGACAGCTCATCAGTCTGAGCTAGAAAGTGGTGTTAGATCTGATGATGCCGAGAAGTCTGACAATGGAAAAGGACCAAAGAGTGCACAGACCTTACCTACCCTGCAAGAAGACCAGCCTTCTACAAGTAAATGTGTAGTAGGAGAGAAGACAGCTCATCAGTCTGAGGAAGAAAGTGGTGTTGGATCTGATGGTTACAAGCAGTCTGATAATGGAGAAGGACCAAACATTACAAAGACTTCACCCACCCAGCAAGAATTCCAACTTTCTGCAAGTAACGGTGCAGTAGTAGGGAAGACAGCTCATCAGTCTGAGGAAGAAAGTGGTGTTGGATCTGATGGTGCCAAGCAGTCTGATAACGGAAAAGAACCAAACAGTGCAAAGACCTCACCCACCCAGCAAGAATTCCAACCTTCTGCAAGTAACGGTGCAGTAGGAGGGAAGACAGCTTATCAGTCTGAAGTAGAGAGTGCACAGACCTCACCCACCCAGCAAGAATTCCAACCTTCTGCAAGTAACGGTAAAGCTGACAAAGAAGACAGGATGAAAAACAAACAGACTATCCCTGGAAACCAAGCAACACAGTTAGAAGAAGATGAGGGAGAAGATCATTTCCCTCCGGGATGCACAAAGGCATTCAAGAGGAAGGCAAGGCGAAAAAGGGCAAAGGTATGTTGTGTTTGAGACAAGATTGCTTTCACTCGCAGCGTGGCCATGATTTTTTACGAAGTTTTTCAGATTTGCACTTAACACGTGTTGGGAGTAAAGGATAGATTTGTCAACCCTAGATTTCTATTGTGCAAAAGATTGCTTCAATTTTATAGACAGTGTAGAGGAGTAACAGTGAAATCTTTTGTGAACCATTTTGCATTTAAAAAGACAAGAATAAATCATTTAAAAAAATGTGTGAAGTCACTATAAGTTGAAAAAACATGCTTCTCAAAGTTGCAGTGAGATACCGTATATGCTTAATTGAGCAAGTACTTCAGGAGTCCTACTGTTACAGAAGCCAAGATACCTTAGTAGGTATTCTTGCCAATGTTCTTTGGAATTGTTTGTGACATAATAGGCCTAGCTGCATATTCATGATTCTGTTATACGATGTTAATTACTTTATTTTTGTTGAAGATTAAATTTCATACTTCGCAGAAATATATTTTTCATATTTACTATTCTACAAGTAGGGAGACTTTAAATGATAAAAGCAACTAGGGTATTTACGCGGTTTGGCGAGTAGATTTTTAGTCATGCTCGCCAATTGGCAGGTACTTTTGATTTGTCGAGGAATGAGAAGTAGTTACTTCCACTTTGGAAACATCAGTCACCAGTTAGTTGGGACAAAGTAGTGACATATCATGTAACCAATTCTTTTTGTTCTTAGCATGCAGCTTAGTACCATACAGTATAGAATGCCATGTAAATGTTAAAGTTTGCAATAAGGCTTCCCTACAATAGTAAGCTATATTATTAATAGTAATACCTTCTTAATTGTTCATTGCTTGCAATTACAATTCTGCACAAGAGGGATCTAATTGACTATTGATTGACGTCACCTCTTTTGTTACTGTCAAGTTTATTCATGATGGAACAGAAATGAATCTTTTGCAAGAACTTTGTCAAAGTCACTTAATTTTGTGAAGTGAAGTGTTTGTTGATTCATGTATTCATATACTACCTTGTCACATATTCCTCTATCTCCAGGCGAGATCCAAGACTAACAACGAGTTATTATCAAGTGCACAGGCAGCAAACCAGAGTCAAAAGGACTCAGCACCAGCAAAGCAACAGCAGGAAACAACAGTAAAGAAATGCCAAAAGGTAATTATTGCATTTGGGTTCTACCCCAAACAGAAAGGAAAAACTGTGTATTTACAAAAAGTTTGCTAAGCTTATGTGGAAAACAGCAATTTGCAGCAAGTACCATAACAGGCAGTCACACAACCAATGAAAGAGCAGGATTGGGTTTCTCTTACCTCCATTCTGTTTGATTGTACTAATTGTTCAAAATGGTGACTGTTTTTCTTGTAGTAGCTAAAGTTGATATGCGTACACAATAGCACATATGTTTACCATGTACAATACCGTGAAAGACTCAAAATGTGCAGTATGCTGTATGTAGACTACAATTGTTGGGAAGCAATAATGCAGTAATTCTATTAGACCTAGTAGTAACATGTTCACTAAAAATAGTGTTTAAAGCTAGGTTAAGACCATGCGGTGAAAAAATGTTGTTCAAATTGACTTTCATTCATTGGGATCTTCCCAGCCTTTTGCAAATACCACGCCAGCCCCCTCTTTTTGGCCAAAAACAGGGGAAGTTGAATATCTACCCGAGTTGGTAATGCTAGAATACTGAATGCTCCTCTACAGAAATTCATCATTAAACACACAGTGTACTAATTAAAGCTAAACTTGTTTTCACACACAGGAAAGTAGTGCTGGTCATTAGAGCACTTGTGTTTACAATCTTACAGGTGACTGGTCAATTAATTAGGTGCGCTCAAGGGTGAATCCTAATGGCAGTATTTGAGGTAGTTGATGGTATGAAGTAACATATTATTTATACTCGATTGAATTCAAGGAGGCTGTTTTGCCATAGGCAGGCTTGATCATCATGTTGGTGACTGCATGAGGCTGAATGTTACTATATGAAAAATCATTGATAATATGAGGGATACTTTGATCATAGTTCCTTATGATCAACTGGTTTGTTTTGTACATAGGCCTCACCAACCCAGCAAGAGTTCCAACCTTCTGCAAGTAACAGTGCAATAGCAGGGAAGTCAGCTCATCAGTCTGATCAAGAAAGTGGTGTTAAATCTGATGATGCCAAGCAGTCTGATAACGGAAAAGGACCAAACAGTGCAAAGACCTCAACCACCCAGCAAGAATTCCAACCTTCTGCAAGTAACAGAGCAATAGGAGGGAAGGCAGCTCATCAGTCTGAGGTAGAAAGTGGTGTTGAATCTGATAATGCCAAGCAGTCTGATAATGGAAATGGACCAAACAGTGCAAAGACCTCAACCACCCAGCAAGAAGACCAGCCTTCTGCTAGTAACTGTGCAGTAGGAGGGAAGACAGCTCATCAGTCTGAGCAAGAAACTGGTGTTGAGTCTGATAATGCCAAGAAGTCTGATATTGTAAAAGGACCAAACAGTGCAAAGACCTCACCCACCCAGCAAGAATTCCAACCTTCTGCAAGTAACGGTAAAGCTGACAAAGAAGACAGAGATGAAAGGATGAAAACCAAGCAGACTATCCCTGGAAACCAAGCAACACAGTTAGTTCTAGATGATATTGAAGAAGATCACTTCCCTCCGGGTTGCACAAAGGCATTCAAGGCGAAGGCAAGGCGAAAAAGGGCAAAGGTATGTTGTGTTTGAGACAAGATTGCTTTCACTCGCAGTGTAGCCATGATTTTTTGCAAAGAATTTTCAGATTTGCACTTAACACGTGTTGGGAGTGAAAGATAGATTGCTTGTCAACCTTAGATTGTCATTGTGCAAAAGATTGCTTCGTTTTTATAGTAAGTGTAGAGGAGTTACAGTGAAAGTTTTTCATGCACCCTTTTGCATTTGAAAAGACAACAAATCATTTTAAAAAATGTGTGAAGTCACTAATCGAAAAAACATGCTTCTCAAAGTTGCAGTGAGATATATGCTTACTTGTGCAAGTACTTCAGGAGCCCTACTGTTACAGAAGATAAGATACCTTAGGTATTCTTGCCAATGTTCTTTGGAATTGTTTGTGACATAATAGGCCTAACTGCATATTCATGATTCTGTTCATATGATGTTGATTACTTTCTCTTGGTGGAAGAAGATTAAATTTGATACTTCGCAGAAATATATTTTTCCAATGTGCATTGCACCATGTATCTGCTCAAGAAGGGAATCATGGGCAGACCTCATATTTGGTGTGTAGGAGTACCACATTCAGTACAATAAGTTTATTGTTTTTGGTGGAGGTCAAAGGTCATTTGGGGTCACCAGTGGTGAAATTGTGAAACCCTTGTAAACATGTACACCCTCACTATACATTACATCAGATTCATGTAGAAAACTGCTCATGTTACATCATCGAAACCACAATGCATTTTTGCATTCAGGTTACATTCTTAATGGTTCGTTGTATGCAATTACAATTCTGCACAAGAGGGAGCTAGTTGACTACTCCTTCTTTTGTTTCGAGCTGTGAAGTTTATTCATGATGAAGCAGAAATGGATCTTTTGCAAGAACTTTTTTAAAGTCACTTTATTTTGTGAAGTGAAGTGTTTGTTGATTCATAGATTCATGTACTACCTTGTCACATATTCCTCTATCTCCAGGCGAGATCCAAGATGAACAACGAGTTATTATCAAGTGCACAGGCAGCAAACCAGAGTCAAAAGGACTCAGCACCAGCAGAGCAACAGCAGGAAACAACAGTAAAGAAATGCCAAAAGGTAATTATTGCATTTGGGTTCTACCCCAAAATTAAGGGAAAAAGCTGTGTATTTAAAACTTATGCAAAACTTATGTGGAAAAAAAGCGATTTGCAGCAAGAAAAATAACAGGCAGTCACACAACCAATGAAAGAGCAGGATTGGGTTTCTCTAACCTCCATTCTGTTTGATTGTACTTTGTTCAAAATGGTGACTGTTTGTTTTGTAGTAGCAAAAGTTGATATGCATAATGTACACAATAGCACATATGTTTACCATGTACTATACTGTGGGAGACTGTCAAAATGTGCAGTATGCTGTATGTAGACTACAACTGCTGGGTAGCAATAATGCAGTAATTCTATTAGGCCTCTAATATAGTAGTAACATTTTTGCTAAAATATAGTGTTTAAAGCTAGTTTAAGACCTGGTGGTTAAGAAATGTTGTTCAAATTGATTTTCATTTTAAGGGATCTTCCCAGCCTATCCCAAATACCACCAGAGTCCCCTCTTTTGGCCAAAAACAGGGGAAATTGATTTTCTACCCGAGTTGGTAATGCTAGCATACTCAGGGGAATGCTCCTCTGCAAAAATTCATGAATAAACACACAGTGTACTATTTAAAGCCAAACTTGTTTTCACACACAGGAAAGTAGTTTGGGTAGATCATGGTATGAAGTAACATATTATTAATGACCGAGGGAATTCGAGGAGGATGTTTTGCTGTAGGCAGCCTTGATCATCATGTTGGTGACTGCATGAGGCTGAATGTTACTATATGAAAAATCATTGATAATATGAGGGATACTTTGATCATAGTTCCTTATGATCAACTGGTTTGTT
>JAIPMN010031318.1:7402-37212 GCA_020650975.1 Apostichopus californicus
CCCCCCCCCCCCCACCCCATTGAGCTTTTTTTTTTTTTTTTGTATGTTTTTATGATATCGCTAGCAATTTCAAAATAGAAAATGCTAAGATGCTACTTACAAGGCCTGGGAAGTGCCATTTCCAGCGATCTGGGGGCATTTTCGGCCAAAATTTTCTTGTATATACGCTTCGCGCCAACTTATGGTGGCGCTACGCTTAGATAGTTTGCAGAGCCGTATACTGCTCTGATAGTTTGCAGAGCCATAATATACGGCTCTGATAGTTTGCCTACAGGTTCGCCCCTACCGTGGCAAATACCTGGCTACGAGCCTGGTATAGTGGGTAGGAAAAAGCTGTACTTGTCTTCTTCCTGTTGGCTCCTCTTTGAAGTTATATAAAGTGTACAATAAGCTTAACTAAGTTTCTACAAATTTCTCTGTTTGTGAACGGTTTATTAAAATAATTATAATATTAATCCAGGATACCGATAGAGGAGGTGTCCTGTTCGACCTCCCAGACTCGGAACCTTCCATTGAAAACTGAGCACGAAAGGCTAAAGTTGGAGTAGGTACTTGAGCATGCAACTGTACTGTAGAAAGTTAAGACTGTTCATTCGCCAGGAGGAGATGGGGCTGGCATAGAAAAAAAACATGCTTCTTTTTATTTATTTATTTATTTATTTATTTATTTATTTATTTATTTATTTATTTATTATAATTGTTTATTTGAGAGCCACGCTGGATTTTACACGATAGATAGGTAGATCACATGAGTGCATTCGGTACGGGGGAGAGGTACAGTTATTCGGCATGGAGATCGGGTACGAAGTGTTGAGAAGTTGGGTTATATTTTAACCCAACTGTGGAGAGTAGAGCCGAAGCAGCTCTTTAAAAATCTGCTTTATTGGCTCCAATTATAGCACGCTAAAGCTAGGAAAGTTTTGTTATAACGTAATCGACCTGCCACTTACGTAAATCGACCTCAAGCTCTCCAACTAGCCTGCATCGATCTTTAGGCTCTTGATGTAAACACCGGGTGGAAATATGTTCATGTCTACAGTGTAGTTAATCATACCAGGGAGCTGCTACTCTAAGTTAGAGTAGCAGCTCCATGATCATACAACGTTCACATAAAGACCCGCATACAAGAAAAATATGTTGCAGGCGTTACAGACTAATTAATACAAGAGGTCATTTTTTTAACGTAATCTCAAGAAACTTTTCCATGATAGCGTACTATAGTTGGGGTCTATACAGCATACCTTAATGAAGATGCCGCTGTGAGTATGCTTTTGCTGTATAAAGTATTATAGTGCAGTCTATTTTACAACTGTACAAAGCCTTCGGTGTAATGCAAAACGTTTTACGTCTATACTACCTCCCCCACGATTCACACGAAAGTTGATTTGCGATAGGTATTTAACTGTTTGAACTTTGATTTATTAAATCATTGCAGTATGGAAAACATCGAGACAGAAGAAAACACTAGAATTGATTCAGTATGTAAGCATTTCTCATATTATGGAAGGCCTGTTGTCTTCCGTTGATGGTCCCCAATCGGTTCACTAAGTTAATTTTAACTTAGTTAGTCCTAACCTAAGCCTAGTTAAGTTAGGCTAGGCCTAACTTAGTTATACTAGCCTGGTTACTATGGTACCGGTAGGCTGTAAGTTGGTTGTTTTTCATTATCACGGTATATTGCTGTTTTAATGTATGACCCTAAAGATATAGCATGTAAGATGTCATGCACCCTGTACTCTCCTGTGCTAATGTCTGAGGTTTTTCATTTTGAAATTCCAGGCCATTTGTTATCCAGATTTTTTATCAAGTGTTTCATCAACAGTGTTAAAATGTTCTCATTCCTTCAATATCTCTTTGGGAATATTGAAGGTCATTTACTGTGGCATCATCAAGGGAGAGGGGTGGGCACACAATTGACCATCCCCCTCCCCAATGTTTGTTCCCCCCCCCCCTCTCCCCATGAAACTTGCCTTGTCCACAAAAAAAAACCTTTGGCAGGAAGATGCACAAATTTTGACATCTTCTGATTATTTTTTTCTTATTTTGATGTCCTAAATTCTGCTAATATGAATATGAGATATGGAAATGATGATAACTCTACCAGGGGCCCTATGACAGCCCATGGACTCACACTGCCAATTGGTATAATTTACCACATACTGTACCCCGATTTTTGGTGTGCCCTCCGCCCCCCCCCCACCCCCTCCCTCTCTTCCCCAACTAATGAATGCCTGGCAATGCCACTGGCCATTCAAGGCTAGCAGATTGTATTCTTGAAATTTTGATGAAAGGTCTTTTTTCTCTTAAAATTCTTCATTGATATATAAACATAAATAAGTATATAGTGTATTTTCGTATCAGTCTGTTAAATGTATATACTTGTGTTTAAGTGTAAGTACTAACTAGCCTCTACCTCACATTCAATGCACAGACCTTGGCTGTCCGACTCTCCCATTTCAAAGAAAATGAAGGGGAAGGATTCGACTGTGAGTTCACGGCTGAAGAGGTTGAAACCGGTAAGAATAAGACATTTCAGATTGAACAAATGACTGTGACTGACTCATCTACTGTTCTCTTACTTATATAGTAACATATCCACCAATTCTATTGTTTTAGTTAATTCACCCCCTTCTGCATTATATGAAATGGAAACGGTCAAAAAATGAGTACACCAAGTGCTAATGTTAATCGATGGAGTAATGAATTTCTGTAGCTCTGTTTAAGCTGTACATCATTGAGGGCAATTATGATGATGGATTAGATTGGCTGGAAGTACTGTAGCCTAGAGACTTGAAAGTAACACATATGAACAGTGCATTTGAGTTTTGTGATGACTTGTATTTTGTCTTCCATGATGTAAGCATTAAAAAATATTTTAATTCAGAATGAACAACATTACAGTGTTTAATTAATGTTGTTAACTTGTTGAGTGTCCTTTCTTAGTTTTGAGGCTGTGGGAAACATGTGAGCTAAAGTGAGTTAGGAATGAATGAGACCCTGATTGAAATCTGCATCTGGGTTTGAAGGTCCTTAAAAGACATGTAGGATATAGATAAATTCAATATCAATTATTAATTCATGTCGGTCCAGTGTGTATTGGGAAATGACAGTATAAAGGACAATGGAGCAGAAACACGAGGATTCATAACTTCGAAGCTAATCTTGAATTTTATCGGATGTCAGTCGTCCAAAAAAGATCTGGTAATTGTAAACCTTGAGATAGATAACACATAAATTAAACAACCATATCTTTGGTTTGGAAACTTTGCCATTGTGTTTAAATCACAGAACCCATTGGAAAAGTCAACGGCTTATTCTTCGACGGAGAGGTCTTTGATCATCTGACTACGGATGCCATGGGAAGTGACGACGAAGAAGATGAGTCAGACCCAGAAGAAGATTCGGTAAACTATAAGAACGCTTTAAAACTGTTTTCGGTGTCACACTCGAATGTGATACTTTGGTAGACTGACATTAGGCACAGCTAAGGCAAAACTTTAACCCTTAGGGTTACTGCCTTTATTAGAGCATCTTTAGCTTTATTCTTCTTGTTTCACTTTGTAGGCTCTGTTAATATAATGACCCAAATCACTGATTTTAATACCAATTTCTTTTCAAATCTTTAAAGTCATCTGGAGTCATCTGGAGTTTCATCATCTGGCAATAATAAGACCAAGTTAGTGACGGTAATCTCTTAATCCAATGAACCGATCACATCTTAGTTTTTGTTAAATTTGAAGAGAGAGCATAATTATTACAAAAAACGGTTTGGTGTTAAAAGCAGTCATGAAAGTAGGCTAGCTCTCCATCCAGTTAGCAAATTTCAATGTTTGCAATGTTGCAATCTCTAACAGGGCCCTTTCAATAAACTGAGAAAGAAAATGGAAGATATCTCTCCAGATGGCCAGGGCGGTGTTTGGAAAATGGTGGTTAACAACGGGACAGGACCTGTGGTGCCCAATGGGTATCGTATCCAGGGTAAGTCATTAGTTTCTTGCAAGTTCTTTAAACATTGGAACTATAACTGACCTTTTACGAAAGCTTCAGAACAGGTTACTAAAACTCATAATCTTTCATTTATTGAAATTGTTGAAATTTGTGGTTTACTACTATTGTGGAACCTGTGCAGTCTGGTTTGTGTGTACGCATGTGTGTATGTGTGCGCGTGCGTGTGTGCGTGTATGTATGTGTGCGTTTGTTTTGTATTCTGACCGAGGACTTGAACAAAAGAATTTCAGGTCCTCGGTTGTGATTTCTAAAGAATCACCATGTCCTCGGAAAAATTCTATTGTATGGGGTATTGTTAAGGTTAGGGTACGTGGATTTGAACAATGGAAAGTACAATGGGGTCCTCGGTCTGAATGTAATACAAACATGTGTGTGTGTATGCTGTGGCACTTGCTTGGGTCCAGGATAACTCAACAATGGAGAGATGAATATTTGTCATACTTGCATTTTAGATGAAATTTAGTGAGAAGGTGTACCCTATCACTTTTGGTGCTGACCTTATGAATATTAATGAGGTTATGGGGTCAAATGTAAAACTCTTTATATTGCAATAACTCTGCAACCTTATGTCAGATTGTAGCCACACTTGGTATCCAGTCATTAGTTTAATGGTTTAACAATATCCATATGTTTCTTTCTTTGGATTGACTCCTTAGATTTTTACGACACGCCTGACATGAGAATATTCATTTATCTTTTGCAGTTCATTATAACTCGTACCTGGAGTACAGTGATGAACCCATGGACTCCACAAGGTTAAGAAGCGAGACCAAAAAGTTTATCTTAGGCAAGGGTAAGTCTGTCAATTGACATTCAACATCTGCTGTCTGAAAAGTTTGAGTGTTTCTTTTTATTTGCATTTCAACAATTAGCAAGAAAGGCCTTGAAGGGAAGGCTGCCTTAATAATGAACAGGACTTTAAAAGGGATTACAGGCCATGAAGATTGCAATGTTTACATTGCTTACTAAAGTTCCTATGTTAACATTTCCAAAAGTTATTCTTGAAGTTTGAAACCAACCTGCATATTCCCCTACTTATTGAGTAGTTTTAGATGTGGACCATAAATTGCGTCCATGTGTCAAGGGAGAGTAGTCGACGAAATGCTTGTAAAAGTTAGAATATTTTGACCAACCATTGTTTGACGGTCAATGCTATTGACCTTTAATAAGCTCATTATGTTTCTTTATTTTTCATTTCCTTTCATTCCTTTCTTTTACAGGTGAAGTGATTGAAGGCATGGAATTGGCTATAAGTACAATGAAACAAGGAGAGCTATCCAAATTTCTAATCGCCCCCGAATTTGCTTACGGAAGATACGGCTGTGGCAAACGGATTCCACCGGACTCGGAGAGTAAGTTTTGATCTCTAGAAATAGTTTTGGCATCTTTCAAGTCCACTTAGGGTGTTCGGTTTGTATAGTGACTATTCTAAAAGGCAACAAAAATGTTGAGATAAATTACGAAACCGGAGCAATAGAGAGAACGAGATCCAGATTTCTTCAATCTGTGGTTGTCCCATCTGGTGTGATTGATATCGAACGTTGAAACTTTGGGAAGTGACCAACTAATAGAATTTTCTGTATCCTTAGTACAAGATAGATGATAATGCTAAGATATGCTAAGATAAGATATGCTAAGACCTGATACTGGTTAACATGAGCCCTGGCCTACTATGTGTGTTTTGGTATACTCCTTATTATTGCCACAAGAACCTGTGTCTGTTATCAGTAATGCCAGGAAATTTAGCGCTCACATTTTGACATACTATCATAGTATGGTTCAGTCAGTATAGAAGGACTGCTGTGTATACACATTTGCATTTTTTATAGCAACTTTTAATACATCATTAAGCTTATGCTGTTACTGGATAAATTATTCCATTATGTCACCGAAACATTCTTCTCTTTTCCGATAGTTCTAATGGAGATCGAGTTGATTTCGTTTTCCAGTAGACCGAGCGCGGCTGACTTTGAAGGAGCTATCAAGAAAGTGAGAACGGAGAAAGAGGTAAGGAGAGTAGAACATCAATAGATAATAGATTAACACTGGACAAATATTAGAAAGTCACATGTCAAAGTCATCATCTGTGTGGTTGATATTCGTTACTTTGGTAACCCTCGGTAACCGCAAGTGCTTATTTGCCGGAAGATAATAAATCTCAATTGGAAGTTGGCAGTAACAACTGCTGGTTTTTTTTAGCACATCTTGCAATGTTTTGTTTATTTCTGAAACCATTTGATACAAAAATACGATTTTTTCAATAAAAATGCTAACATGAAAAATTGTCTGGACCACAAACATTTTTGGAATCAAATGCAATTTAATACTTTCTATTTAATGTTCATCTTGTGATCCAATCTAGAGTTGGGTCTTTTCTTTGATCAATGTTAATCTTATTTTGTGTAATTCTCAGAAGCTTTGGGTCGGATTTTAGGTGGTTTTTAAGATTGTTTCAGAAATCAATGGAAAATGTTAACTTTAGTTTTAGGGATTACCCATTGCCAACATTGACAAATTTGGTGCAAGGAAGCAGAACCAGCTATTGCATTAGCAATAATATTCCAGTGACATGGTAAGGATCAACTTGGCCCGGGGTAGGGGGGGGGGGCTTGTGGTGATGATCGAGGAGTCACTGCTGAATGCCAAATATTTTGGTTGGATCATAAATAGGTTGCAGATCACTGATATAAAGGATGAATAAAACACATTCAAAGCAAAGATATATGAGAACACGACAACATAAATTAAATAATAAATAAATAAATAATAAGATCAAATCTCTTGCATTTTCAAAACACTCTGGATATTCTCTCCCTCTTTTCTCTCTTTGGTAGGAAGGAAACAGATTTTTCAAGCAAAATGAAATCAGAAAAGCAGAGAATAAATACGTGAAGGTATTGTAAACACTAACCTTTTTTTTATCAAGTACCATTTTTGTTGTAATATTTGGATTGATTCATTCATGCATTGATTTCTGGGTTGACCTATTAATGTTTAATTACAATTCATGTATATATCGATACAGCATTTATTGATCAATACATTCATTGATCAATGCATTCATTAATTCATTCATTTAAATGGATATTCTGGTGGATAAAATTGATTGCTGAACAAAATTGATGGGAATTTTTATTTGAATCTAACTGTGTAAAACACAACCTCTTAGCATTTTGTATTGTGAAGATATGAATTTTTTAAATTTAGTGATATTTTGATAAATGCATCTGGCAACAGCAGAATGGATGATGTCATCAGGGCACTTCAGCTGAATATGTCTTTGTTTGCCATTAAAGTGTGTCAACCATTTATTCCCAATACAAAAAGAATATTGATACAAAAAAGACACATTTTGATGAAATTCTAATTACAGAGAACTTTGACAGCTATGCAATTCAAGGATAAATCAACAAGAAGATGATAATAGCCTAAGTAAAGCTTCTAAAGGGCATTTCCCTAGATGACATCACAGACTCCCTACTGTGATCCAACTTCCTGGAATAGTTGAGGGTTTATCCAGACAAAATCGGTCACATTCAATCAAACATATCTCAAATTAGGGGCATGATATTGAGATGGGGGTTTCAACTAGCAGTGTGGAATATTTGTCTCTTCAACATTAGTTTCACATTGTTAGTAACCAGAACACCCCTTTAATGGTTACCTGATGCATCAATTGATTTGATTGACGCATCTATCGATTTATTTATTTTTAGTCAAATCTGCATTTATGGATTGATTAATACATTTCATTGGTTTTTAAAGAATTATTCATTAACTGATTGATTTTTGTGTATCTTTTACCCCTTAAGCATTCTCAGATCTAAATGCATTGTTATTTTCTTTTGAATTTTATTGACCTCAATTTTTGTAGAAAAGACAGTCATGCTTTTTACAAATAAATCACTATGACTTTTATAAAGGTTTCCTCACTGGGAAAAGTCACTTGGTAAATTTCGTCTGGAACAACTTTACGGCTGATGGTCTTTCAGATAGCACTGGATATGGCAATTTTATCAAGCTCATAGTTGAAGGTAAAGTCAGGGGGGTAAGAAGCTTCCGAAAAGTGGGGGGGCACAACATCAGAGGGGCACTTTCTCATTCCACAACCACCACTCGTTATGCTATAAGCCGATACACACCGGCCATATCACTTTAAATATATATGATGTGTTAGTATGCTATCAATACTTTTTATTTTGATTGTTTATTGTTAACCGTGCTACAAAAAGATATGGGATGCCATTTTAAAAATAGCATTTACAGACTAAAAACAAATAATTAAAATAAAATATTAAAATTAACAAAGGCTTTAGATATCCAAAAGACAGTTCATCATCAAAGGGGCACGTTTTATTTGCCAGTAGGGCACATTTGCTATTTTGGAAAAAAGTGGGGGAATGGGGGCAAGTTCCCCCAGTGCTCCTACCCCCTGGGTGATGTGATAGTACTAACACATTTTCAAGCGTTTTTTATTTCACAATGTTTCATTAGCCTCTTTGCGATTCATTGACGAAAACGGATGTTTCTTCCTCTTAGGCTCTAAAGTTTCTGGACAGTCTCCGCCTCCGAGACGAAGAAGACGAGAAAGAAATGAGAAGACTGAAACTCAAGCTGTGCTTGAACATCGCTCTCACTAGTATCAAGCTGGGACAAGGACGTCACGTCATAAGCCAAGCCAAGAGGGCGCTAGAGATCGATCCACAGAGCGACAAAGCCCTGTACAGGCTGGCTAAGGTGAGAGTATGATGGTGTCCTTAGTGAACGCTGAGAACATTTAGTGATGTAATTATTTATATTTCAATTGGGATTATTGGCTAGAAATGGATTCAAGTCATGGTGAATATGATATGACCCAAGGATTACAAGTCCTGTAACTATAAAGTTGTAACAAAAATTGTCGAAAATTTTGATCGACAGAGTGAACCAAATTCCAAGAAGGTGAAGTTAAATTAAAGCATATGTTTTTCATTTACCATATTACACTTTTCAAAAAAATTCAGTAAAGAAACTTGGGTCAAATGTTCTTTCCAAGGTGTGTATGAAGCTTTTCTTAAACAGTTTGTGGAAAGTTATATGCCTCAACCCAAATTCTTATGCACAAGGTAGTTACCTAAAGTATGTAAGTTAGGTACCCTATGATATGAAAGTGTTATTTCTGGACTATGGGGTAGATGGAGCACCGGGAGCGACAGTTTTTTTTTATGAAGAATTGAAAAATTGGTCATGATTGCAAATAAGAAACTGATAAACTAGTTGAGGAATAATTGACAGTCAAAATTTGCTTCAATTCATCAACTTCTTATGGTACCAGTGTGACTTAAAGGGTGTGAAGACTCGCGCAAAAAGAAACGTCTAATGTCGGTAATCTGACCTAGTTTCGAATGAGGTGTAACGGAAGTGTTAGACACCACCATCGATCCCAGAAAATACGCACACAACTTAGACACTAGTGTACAGTCAGTATATACAGCTGCGGTCAATACCCACAGCACAGTGTGCAAACAATACAGCGGTGGACATCTCAGGTCCAGCTAGAGATAACAAGGTATCACGTTTCATTACTGTCTGCATTTTTTAACGACAAGCAGAAAACTTCACTTGCAAGCAACGGAAAGTTAACTTTTTCAGAGCGCGGCACCTGGTTTGGGGCGAGTCTTCAGTGCCTTTAAATAGACCAATTACCTCCAAGATGTGGATGCCTGATGCTGAGTTCTCGAGTCTAAGGAAAAAGTCACCAAATCGTTGTCATTATGAGACTTGTCAACATCGATAAATAAAGAGAAATCATGATGGCTATTTCCGACTAATTTTACGATTTTCGTTCCTTCTGAAGGGTTTCCGCCTCATCAAGGAATTTGACCGAGCTGAATTTTACCTCACGAGGGCGAGTAAACTCTGTCCGAACGACTATCACATCAACGCAGAGAAACAAGAACTAGCTCGGGCTAAGCAACAGTTTAAATTCCTGGAAACGGAAAGCTATTCCAGGATGTTTAAAGACATGAATATAAATGGTGAGCTCATTCAAGATTGTTGGTGACTAATTTACGAGGGGGAAAGAGGCGGTCTTGCTGTTAGTACTGTGAGTTTCTGAGAAACAGTAGTATGCTATTTGGCTGGGGTGGGCAACCTACGGCACTCGGGCCACATGCGGACCGCCAGTAATTTGTTTGCAGCCCGTGAGATGTCTCAAGAAAAATTTTAAAAAATAAATCTATTTTTACATCATCACAAAAAACGAGCTAGCTGCTTAGAATTTATCGGCATTAATGATGCTGTCAGGTAGGCCTATTTCCCCATTAATTATCAACTGTATTGTATTGACATTATGTTTTTGTGAATACAGATTAAGTACACACACCTATTTCTGGAAAGTCCTCGGAATCAAAGGTTTGAAATCAACAGCAGGTCGATGGTTAGGTGCAGCCCAGTCAATTTTTCACTCCTTATATCTGGCCCATTCATTCAAAACGGTTGCCCACCCCGGCTATACGGTGATCTTGCGATGCTAACGGCATGTTCTTTTAATGGATAACAGTTAAGATGTTCTCTCGGATTTAGCTTTTCGTTTCAGTTCCTTCCCTTTTGACCATGTGATTTCATCGATGGTTTGATGAGAGTTCGCATTAAGTTATGGTGAGGGGAATGCGCAAAGTTATCAAACAGCAGCATACTTGCTAGCCATGGGAGATCTAGAAGTTGGTTTCTCATTAATACCTGCCTTATGCTACAAATACTGACAGTTAATTATTTACCCTCAGTTGCATGGACTTTCTAAATTTTAGAGATATAGAAACCAAGGTCTCCAGCAGTAATTTCGTTTTGTGTCCATTTGCCAAAATGAAATAATACATGTTTTTTGTTCTGCTTTAGACACAAAGCCAAGAGATAAACCAATTCCAAGCTCCACAGCAAGTCCAGCTGCACCAGAGTTTCAGAAATCTGTCGAAGAAAACCTTTTGTAAGTTTACCGTCAATGTACGTAAGCATTTTAATGTGTTTTGACATGAACTTGCATTGCTTTGAGCATCAACAGAATTGACATGAAATATATCTACAATCAGTTTGTTTCCAGAAAACAGCAAAAATATCAGCTGTAGTTTAACACATTTCATATCTGGCAGCCACATATACTAGTGGAGAAAGCCAGTGGCATTCCAGTTACATGCAGACTGCAAGAAAGTAAAGTTCACTTGACTATGTTTACATTAGCTTAAAACTCAATTTATAAAATTAAATTTTCCAAAACATTGGCAGCTGCATTTTTGAAAAGTTTGAACTAGCTAAGTCTTAACAAAAAGAGTACAAGATCAGCAACATAAAATCAAAAGTATGGAGTTTTAAAAATTCCAGACACTTGCACATTATTTTAAATTTGAAAATATTCAAACCTGGAGCTGGTAACAAAACATGCTTGGCAGTCAACATTTTACATATTTCTGAACCTTGACAAACATCAACTCAAGACTAAATAATTAACCTAAGGACAGATTTAAGCTCATTCTAGATACACTTGCTTTTATTGGTGGTCATTTTAGATGTGGGAAAAGCATGCGATACTCTCGAATATAAAGCCTAGCTTTTCTGTTAGGCTAGGGCTTTTAACTTACGAATGCTACATTGCATTACTGTTCATGCCATTACTTGATTCACCTGACCGTAACACGTTGCTCCCCAACATGGACAATTCAATTTGACAGTGTAACTTGGGTCTTTATTTACCCACATCATTTAAGTTTCTATAATGTGACACCATCCTTCATAGCAGATATCATTGTAACCCTGATATGTGTGTTAATAAGTTTATCTTGTGAAATTAGCGATTGCAAAAAAAACGGATATGACATGGTTAAATTTTTAACAGGAACAGTCAGAATCCTTAAAGTGTAAACACAATATGTAGTCAGAGAAATATATCACCTCTGTCATCCATCACCCTCCCCCCCCAATCAACTAGCCCTCACTCACACCCACCCATGATACACTTCCTGCCCCCACCCCCTCCCACATAAATCCCTTCCTCACCCAATACCTCTCATACACAATATTTTACTAGCTGTTAATTTTAAATTTTTCATCAGAAAATTCCTGGAACAGACAGATGTAGAAGAAATGCCTGTATTCCAACTGAACCAGATGTCTGAAGGGGAGAGGGTATTTGTGGAGAATAAAGCTAGAGAACTTGGACTTGAAGCCAGATATGTTCAAAAGGTATTTATTTGGGCACCAATATTGAGAGATTTATGCAGACAATTCTCCTCTTTACTACAGCATAATTGCTTCCAAACTTAAAGAAGTTTACAGACCATTATAAGGATGGGAATCACAGTGGCATGCAAAGGATTTAGATCCACCCAAAACAATACGGTCATGGTTTTGCCATTTCTTGACAAATTCACTATTCGGAGTACCAAAAAGTGCAAAACTTCATGGCCAATGCTTGAGAACCAGAGGTAGCAGCCAGTGGCAGAGTTAGGGGTATTGGTCAGGGGGGCGAGAATTGTCTGTAGGGGCGCTTTCGACACTATCTAAGTCGAGCGCCACCACAGGTTGGCGCGGACAGTACAGAAATTTTTGAGTAAAGATACTCCCTAGATCGCCGGAAATGACCCTTTCCGGGCCTTGCTTATTGCAGATGAACGAAGAATAAATAGGTGTCATCGCCATTTGTGACAACTCAGAAGTTTATTTGGGTGTTGAAAGTACATGCGCTTCATCACAATCCCTGTGGTAAAGACCGCCGTTAGAGCATTTTGTCAGAAAATTACACCAACAAAATGTGACAAATGTCAATAGGTAGATGAGATTGCAATAAAACATTCAATGATCGCGAATAAGTAAAAAGTGGTAAAAAGCAGCAGTCCATTTGAGTCCATCAGGGGGGGGCATCTGCTCCCCTGACTGTATGGGCGCCCCGCCACTGGTTGCAGCATCACATAGAAAACATTTCCATGAACATTGCTTTTGAGCTTACTACTATTTTCAATGCTGTGATTGTCGTTCATAAAACTTTTTCATGTGATGACACCCAACGTTTGGTTGTTCGTGCAGTTAACAATGATTTTTTTCAAGTTGGTTGCTGCAATAATTGTCGAGTAAATATAGTTTTGTTGACCTGTCAATCCAAAGTCTGGTTAAAAGCGTACTTTCTAATTATCCACATTTATTCAAGTTATTCATCACATCATGATACTTCACTGGTAATGTTAGATATTAGTTACTTCGATCAAGTTCAATGAAGAAACTTAGTTTGCAGTCTTACTGCAATACTTGATGATGATTCTTGCAGATGGATGAGAAGTGTCTTCGCATTGGAAAGAAGAAAACTCCAGATGAATAGTTTACACCCCTTGATGCATCTCAGATATTGGAAGAAGAGGACTCAAGAGAAATTGCTTACACCCCTTGATGCATCTCAGTTATGGAAAGAAGAGAACTCCAGAGGAATAGCTTAAACCCCTTGATGCATCTCAGTTATTGAAAGAAGAGGACTCGAGAGGAATAGCTTACACCCCTTGATGTATCTCAGTTATTGAGAAGCAAGCAAGTTTAGTGGCTGATAGATCTTGCATTCCAGATCAGGGTATAAACTGGATGAACTCTGATGGTTTTAATGTGTTTCCAAACACATTACTGCCCAAAATGGCGACAAACCAAGTTGTGATGTTTGGATGGATTCAGATTTTCACATTGTGGATTGCTGTGTAGATTTGGCAGACCAAATTTGTGTTGGGGTTAAAATCTATAGTGGAGATGATAAATCAGATAACAAGTGTACAGCACACCTTTCGTTTGAAGGACGGGACTTTTGTACAGTTGTTTTACAGTCTCATTTTATATACCATTTCTGTCAAAACTTTGAATGGTCAGGGGCTACAATGAAAATGTTTTACGGTGACATCTCTATGTTCCGACGTCTCTATGTTCTGACGACTCTATGTTCCAACAAAAAGAAAAAAATCGGAGCAATTTTTTTTATCCAAAAATTTGTTTGTACCAAGAACAGTAGTTTTGCGACCCCAATATTTTTGAGACCAAAATTTTTTCACGAAAAAAAAAAAAATGTGACCCAAAGTTTGTTATGACCCAAACAGTGCTTGCGACTCGAAATTTTATGGTACTCAAGTTTTTTGGGACCAAAATCGTTTTTTGGGACCAAAATCATTTTTTTTGGGGGGGGGGGGCAGCGGCCTGCACAAATAGGGGCAATAGCCATGCCCCGCTCAACCTCGGGGCTCAGTCGGGGGAATTTGAAAACAAATTAAGAAAATGGTGGGGAAGGGATGCCAGTCAGGGGAATTGGGTACTTAGCCCCACCACCCATGAAATCGTGCAGATATCACTGGCGGAAACCTGAAAATTGTTAGGGTCCTAATTTGTTTCGGACCATAATTTTTAGGGCTGTGTTTTTGGTTTATAGTCTTGTATCATGGTCGTCGATGTATGTACCTTTTGATTTTGCTTTACATACCTCCTTTAGTGCAACTTAATATACTGAAACATTTTACTGGCTTTTTCTCTTACCGTATATTCTTACCTTTTGATTTTCATGTTTATATCTTTTTCGTGCAAATATACAAACAAAAATTGTGCTGCGACGCTTGCAGTCTTCTTTGTTGGTCCCAAAGTTTGGTCCAAAGAATTTTTGTCCACAAAATTTGAAGTACAAACAAATTTCAGGTCACAAGCAATTTTTGGTCACAAGCACTGTTTGGGTCACAACAAATTTTGGGTCACACTTTTTTTTTGGGGGGGGGGGGAAAAGATTTTGGTCCCAAAAACTTTGGACCAAAAAAATGTTGGTCACAAAAAAATTTGGGTCTGGAAACTTGTTTTCTTGGTACAAACGATTTTTTGGATAAAATAAAGTTGTCCCGAATTATTTCTTTTTGTCGGAACATAGAGACGTCGGAACATAGAGATGTAACCCGTTTTTCAAGCTATTAACCCTGATAGAATGAACTCATCCCTTGACACAACAGCTAGCTTAATTGGATTTAAAGCACCAAAATCTTGATCAAGAGCTAAATTACCCAACGGATGCTAGTTTTAGTTCACATGGACATCATTTTGAAGTATTCTCAATTAAACTTTTATCAGTAACATTCCAAAGAAAACGTAAAGGTGACAAATGTGTTTTCTTTTTTCGATTAGGCCAGTTTGTATATTCTTATAACGTTTTAATGGCTTCCCATATTTATCATATCCTTTCTGTTCAAGGAAAGTTTGAAATATCCTTCTTAAAGGAAGGATGAGTAGATATCAAAGTTATCAGGAACAGTCTGACAATTGTTTTAATATTTTCATGCTGCTTCTGTAGTGAGGAGACTTTATAGTGCTCGAGTCACCTTATCATCATAATTATATCGCGTGAAAACTTGCTAGATATTATTTATATTCATATCTATTACCATAATATCACTAAAAAAAATCTAAACAGCCAAAGATATAACAAAAATACATTGTAAATAGTTTACTTTTGTTTATACTTGTTTTTCTTTCTGATCATTTTTTTTTTGCATGAATAAAAGAAGAAAATACATAATTTCAACTAAAACTTGTCTCTTATCTTCCAATAATTTCCGTATCTTGTTTGCTGTATGGAAATATTCTTCACTTACATAAAATGTAAAATGTACTTTTCTTGATCCTTGGCATAAAAATGGAACAAAGATGGCAACCGTTGCTATTTCCTTGTAAGTCCTTTCAGATGTATCATTCCCAACCTTATTAGTGTTTTTTATATTTTTTCTACTGATCAATCCTTCCACACTGATATCACCATTGCAAAAAAAATAGCCAAAAGAATAACCTCTTGTCCAATGTAACATCCCAGAGTTCATCAATATATAATAACACTTACATAAGCCTCTACTTCTGTCCTCAGAATGGTTAATATTCCAAAGGGGAAAATTACACTATGTATGTGTTGCAAAGTCTGAGCATGGTTCAATGCTACCAAGCAGCAACAACATGGACTGGGGTAAATTTGTGGCGATGAGATGGAGACCAGAGGTGTTTCTACCATGGTCAATAGTGATACAGAGGAGCTTGTCAAATCATTTTGAACTCATTTAGACACTTTGAGAGGATGTCTTATAGGGAGGATTTTATTCTTGATATGCTATAGCCCCCTAGCCCCCCCCCCCCCCCAAGGAAAAGGAACATTTCAGTGCTAGTATTGTGTCTTCAGCTATTCCAGATTTCAAGGTTCAAACATTCACCTTTAGAATGTTTTAACTCTCTGCAATGCTCCATTAATGCTAAGCTGACAAGGATGTCCGTTCCTCACTGCAGGCCTAAATGTTAATGTTAAACTATTGTTTTCTCAATTTTAAAAACTTGATCACAACACATTCTTTTGACTTCATATATACGACAGAACACCACTGGATGATGACACTGGGTGCCGTTCGTCCTTGACAAATGTGTAAATGCAGTGAAAAGATGTCTTTAGAGGCCATAAAACTCTTCTTTGTGTTCTTATTGAGTTTTGTGTTGCAGTCTGTTAGACTTTGTAGTCCAGTCACTGTAATTGTTGAACCTCAGATATCAAAATTGGTCTTGTAATAAGAACCTGGACTGATAGCAGTGTTGTTTTGAACGGTCTACATTTCAAAATTAATGTCATGAAAATCATCATCTGAAGCGAGTAATCCTCAACGTCTGGAAATAATAACAAGGGTCCTCTGGGTAAGTACTTGTGAGAAAATCTTGGAGCCGTTTAAGCATTACTGGTGACCTTTAAGCACACAACATCTACACAAAGAACCCCACTGGTACAAAACCAGATGCCCTCTTTCCGAGAACTCTTCCTATTGCCGGTCCTGCACAACTTTATTTTCAATGGCGCACTGAGGGGGTTTACCAAATCGTATCAGGGTTTGGTCTACCGAATATGGTCGGATTTGGGATCACTCTGCATCTACTTCATCTTTTATCTCTGCCTCTTTCACATCATCGACAGTGCCCTCTGTCACCTCAGGATTCACAGACTTGTCCTCTTGTTGGTTCTGGGATTCTGCTGTAGTTTGTCCCTCACTGAGTGGAGCAGGCCTTTCATTTCCTGCAGTCTGTTCTGTAGGAGTAGTATCTTCACCTGTGATGGGTCTTTCATTACCGACAGGTTCTTCACTTTGGTCGATGGACCCTTCACTGGTGGCGGGTACCTCACTGCTGTCACTGATAGAATCCTCCTTGCTGTCACTGATAGAATCCTCCCGCTGAAACAGTAAGATTAGCTCACAGTGCTTGGAGTGTGGGAAGAGATCAACAGGTACAGCCTTGGTTAGTCTAAAAGGAGTTCCTCTATATCGTATTGACACTGGCCGACATAGGCTGCAGAAAATAAAAAAAGAGAACGTTTCGGTCGTGTATTTCTGCCATTAAATCACAATGATATACACAGTGATGAGCCTGGGGTAAAAAAAAAAAATCACGGCACTGTGCAAAAATTGCGGTATAGGCTCTAGTTTGCGTATGCTACAGTGTGTTAGGATAATAGTTTTTGTCCCCGAGGTAGAAAAGGAAACACGGATATTCCGCGGATTCGCGGAAAAAGCTCATGCCTGTATACATTTCTGAATACATAATTATAGCAATGAGGCAGTGGGACCAGAAGAGAAGATAACTTTAATGTTTAAATGATAACAAACAAATAACAGAATCAAATGAGCAGCATAGTTAACTGTATTAAGACCTTCAAGGTACATTTCGTTAAGTCTTGAAATGAAATGATGACAGTTAGTTGGGGTATCTACTAGTGCTTATAGGGCGAGTTTAATTAAGAGCTGCAAATTCGTTTCGACTGTAGAGAACTCTCGTGAGGAATAATGACAGACTGCCATCATAGATGTTTATAATCACCGGTTCATTATAAATAACATTGCTGAAGATAAACTAAACTTATGTCTTTAATGGTTGAAGGCTACATTTCCAATCCTTCAAACAAATTGTTATTCATCAGGCTTCCAAGGCAGACACTCAGACACTTGGCTTGAGGGGGGTATCCAGTTTAACTGTGAACATCGCATGGCTGGGACATAACTACGCAGATTTACAGCTCAACATATTATTAAAATGCAGTTCCAGCATGCTATCTTGAAGAATGAGAAATACTTGAGAAGCTTACTCAATGAAATTATTCCAGGCTGCGTATGGATTACATGACATATAGACCAATCTCTTCATACCCTCACATCTCCTCAGAGTCTGAATTACTCTCCGATCTGAAATAATAATAATAATAAATACAGCATGGTGATGTACTAAGAACACAAGGATTAATACTTCTAACAAGATAGCACACAAGGATTAATACTTCTAACGAGATAGCACACAAGGATTAATACTTCTAACGAGATAGGTCACAAGGATTAATACTTCTAACGAGATAGGTCACAAGGATTAATACTTCTAACGAGATAGATCACAAGGATTAATACTTCTAACGAGATAGGTCACAAGGATTAATACTATTTACGAGATAGGTCACAAGGATTAATACTTCTAACGAGATAAATCACAAGGATTAATACTTCTAACGAGATAGGTCACAAGGATTAATACTTCTAACGAGATAGGTCACAAGGATTAATACTTCTAACGAGATAGGTCACAAGGATTAATACTTCTAACGATGATAGATCACAAGGATTAATACTTCTAACGAGATAGATCACAAGGATTAATACTTCTAACGAGATAGATCACAAGGATTAATACCTCTAACAAGATAGGTCACAAGGATTAATACTTCTAACAAGATAGCACAGAAGGATTAATACTTCTAACGAGATAGGTCACAAGGATTAATATTTCTAACAAGATAGATCACAAGGCAAGATACTTCTAACATAATACCATACAGGGAATGATACTTCTGAAATGATATGTTAAAAGAAATGATACTTTTCAAGGGATATCATTTTAGGTATTGTTATACAAGGCCACGACAACTCTGAAAGGATATGTTACAAGGAATTACACTTGGGCAAGGATTTGTACAATAAATTGATACATCTGAATTGTTACACCCAATGAATGATCCTTTTGCAATGATGCAATGATACTTCTAAAAGGATATCATACTAGAATTGATACCCCTTGCCCCTGGCCCACTCTCCCATTACCATATATCACCACCAGCCATGTAGCCGTTATCTTTAATCTTGTACTCACGTAATCCGGCTCGTGGAGGATCAATAATACCGATCACTTTCTCTGAATCGCTAATGTCTTGCATGACAGAGGGCAGCACATCTTCAGCTTTTCCGCAAATGTAAGTGGCATTCTCTATCCCTGTGGACGTATATGGACGGACAGAGATGAGAAATATGGAACCTTGCTTGGTCAATATTTCAATTTATTCTTCCTTCACATTGATTTTGTCCAGGTGATTGTCTCTTCTCAACTAATGCAAACAAGAGCTGGTATATCTACTGATTGGATATATTGCTATAAATGCCCACTTAACAAACCACAGCTCACCACCTCCTCCCCCCTCCCTCTTTCCCCCCCCCCTCCCCCTACACACATCAAACTTAACATGTGACATAACCCCTCTTCCTATCATACCCGTAATTCTTACCCATGGAAGACCGCAAACATTTTCAGGTAACTACAGAAAATGAAGCTGAATGCGATGAAGAGTTCAATTGTAGCAATTTTGAGGCTAACATTAAAAATTTGTGATTTTAAAGATAAACCAGCTGACATCAAAATCTGTTACTTTAGACGACCAGAATTGTACCTGGAATGATGACGTTAGGCAAAATTTTTAAAAATGACAAAAATGCAGTCCATAAAATTTTTGAGACACAAAATTTTATGTATTGGGATAGATGATAAATATTTAGCTACCTTGAAGCATTCAAGTGGTTGGAACCACACAAGATCTCTAAGTTAGACTGAGGGGGGTATTCGTAAGAGTGACACAAAAGGTATAGTTTAGCTTTAACACAACGCCAACTTTTGAAATTGTTTCTTTCTTGCCCTCTTTAAAACAAAGTTGATTATTACCGTTATTCTTGGCATTTACTCTGGCATCTTCCACGGCTTGTTTACATAGCTCCACACCGATGACTCTCTTCACCCTCTGAGAATAAAGATAACAGAATGGGTGTTTACATTAAATCAGGGGTGGGCAACCTTTTTGAAAGAATGGGCCAGATATAAGGAGTGAAAAATTGACTGGGCCGCACCTAACCAACGACCTGCTGTTGATCTCATACCTTTGATTCCGAGGACTTTCAAGCAATAGGTGTGTGTACTTAATCTGTATTCACAAAAACATAATGTCAATACAGAATAGTTGATTATTAATGGGGATAAAAGGCCTACCTGACTGCATCATTAGTGCCGATAAATTCTAAGCAGCTAGCTCGTTTTTTGTGATGATGTAAAATAGATTTTTTATTTTTCTTGCGACATCTCACGGGCCGCAAAAATATCACTGGCGGGCCGCATGTGGCCCGCGGGCCGTAGGTTGCCCACCCCAGCATTAAATCATTCATACTTTCTGAGAGAGAGAAACCACTACATAGTTTGGATAAGCTCATTCACACAAAAAGGAAGTCCATCGCCACACCTTATCGGTAAAATGCCTCATGAGAGTATTCTCGTATGTCTATGGAAGGCCAATCACGCACCCTAAGATCATTAATGTGCAGCATGGAGGTCACCTGAAGCTACTCTATTTTGTTAAGGGTCCAGACTCGAAAAGTTTCTACTTACTTCTGGTTCCTCCACTTCCATTATAGCATACTTTGTACTTTGTTTATTGTTCTTTCATCAGAATTTGAGTAAATTACTCATTGACTCTGTTAATGTTTATACATATGGAAAGAGGAAAATAAACTTGAAACTTGAAACTCACATGAGCTAATGACAGTCCAATGGTCCCAGTCCCACAGCAGACGTCTAACAACACCGAGTCTTTGGTGACCTCCGCCCAGTCCCCGGCTGTCTGGAATAATATTTCGGCCGCTTTCGTGTTTACTGCAGAGGAAAAACAAAACACTCCCATCGGGCATCTCGCGAGACAGAGAGAACAACATCTCTAGAATAAATGTTATAAGTTACAAGGTATGCTCATGGCAAAATGAGTCCTGTGTATGATAATGAGTATTAACCGACAAACAGGTTCAGACACCCGACAATACTGAGATAACACTGATTCCACTTTGACCAAATGGTAGGATTACCATACTTCTTTGGTTGAAAACATGAAACACCCAAGTCCCTCCCTCCCTCCCCTTCAAAGAAAATTTTGATTTTAAAAGTAGGGTTAACATATAACTGTCCCTGTCAAGTTTCATGCAGCTAGTATGCAGCCATCAATGATAACCAGTAGAACATTTGTACCTGCGTCAGTTGGCCTATATTGTTAAAACACAGTGATACTTTGGAACATCAACAAAAGACCTTCGCAAAATTAAATTTTCAAATTTCAGCCTGCCGGTGGGACGACATATTTTCGTTGCAAGAACGTTACAATCTCAATTTAATGGGGACGTTTCATAAACCCTACCACAAGACAAGATTGCTAGCAACACTCAGGGGAATAACTAGCAAAACTTCAGCTTCCTTTATGGTCTCCAGAAATACATTCCATACTTGCGTGTGAAGATCTTCCCTCGACCGACATACTTCTATCGAATCAGCATGATTTCCATCCGTTTCGCTATTTTGACACCAAACAATTATTAGGTTATAGAGTCTCAGACCAGGAAGAAATGTCATTTTGTTTGTGGCAAAAATTCATCCAGGCTACTTTTTTATTTTGAATGGAGATCTTCATTATGTATTTATAGTATTGTGATATGTTAGTTGTTTTGAGAAGCAAGAAGGCACTGCCAAAATCTAATTTTGCTAAAAGGGGTACCAAAGCGAAACATACACAAATACAGCTTTTTTCCACACTGCTAATAGCAACAAAAAAACAAAAAAAAAACAACCTAGATATCTTTCTTTTTACTCCAGAAATACATATTGGCTGTTCTAGGAAATGGATGAAACTGGATGTTATGTGATATCATCTGGGTAAATGTTTTCTCACAACTATTTATTTGTCTTTTGTAAACTTGTTGAAGATTATCTCATTGAAATATCTTACATTAGAAAATTTGTTTAATTGTCACTATATTCTGCATCTTTAAGTGTTCATCAAAATGCAAATTTTGGTGAGACATTTTCAGCTCAACTGCCAGAATCATGTCATTTTTTTATCTGAAATTTTGCAGAAAAGTTTTGAAACTGTCTAATAGGACACCCTTTGAAGTTTCAAAATGTTTTTACCTTGAAAAAATGCATCCTGTGATATCCTGAACTTTAACCCGAGTAATTCTTCTGTTACGTGGGTATCACCGAGAACAAGATAAAAGTTGGTTTGGAAACCTTTCTCCTTTAAGCTGAATGAGACAAGATGAAGATAATAGCTGACATTAGATGGCGAGCTAAATTGTATTTGACCAAACAGGAAATTTGATGGTACTAGGCTGTGCAAAAAAATTAGTAAAATACATAGCAGATAAGCATCTTAATAGCTGGTTGGGGATTGGTTCAGTTTGTCTAACTGACCTACTAAGAATTACCAGGCACAATGATAAATTCTACCCGACCTGTGATGAATGGCCTGGTACTGTGATAAATTCTACCCGACCTGTGATGAATGGCCTGGTACTGTGATAAATACTACCCGACCTGTGATGAATTACCTGGTACTGTGATTAATTCTACCCGACCCATGATGAATGACCTGGTTCTATGATAAACTCTACCCGACCTGTGACGAATGACCTGGTACTGTGATAAATTCTACCCAACCTGTGACAAATTGCCTGGTTCTGTGATAAATACTACCCGACCTGTGATGAATTACCTGGTACTGTGATTAATTCTACCTGACCCATGACGAATGACCTGGTACTGTGATTAATTCTACCCGACCCATGACGAATGACCTGGTTCTATGATAAACTCTACCCGACCTGTGACGAATGACCTGGTACTGTGATTAATTCTACCCAACCTGTGACGAATGACCTCGCACTTTGACAAATTGTACCCAACCTGTGACGAATGGCCTGGTACTGTGATAAACTCTACCCGACCTGTGACAAATTGCCTGGTACTGTGATAAATTCTTACCGACCTGTGATGAATTACCTGGTACTGTGATAAACTCTACCCGACTTGTGACAAATTACCTGGTACTGTGATAAATTCTACCCGACCTGTGATGAATTACCTGGTACTGTGATTAATTCTACCCAACCTGTGACGAATGGCCTGGTTCTATGATAAATTCTACCCAACCTGTGGTGAGTAGCCTAGGACCATGATGCTACCTAATGGGGTCGCTTCAAAGGTTCTATCCACCAAAATTTTCATGATAGCATCATAAAAGTTCTTTCAATCAATGAGCAATGCTTTTAAACCATTCTTATTTTAAATCACGGTTTCAGTCGATTAAGTATTTTAATTGGATAATTCATTTCACAAGCAACATATTCCCCACTTAACCTTTCAAGAAGGGATTATCCAGTTAATCTCATCTATCGCTCAACTGGTTTGCAGAGATGACGGTTACAGAGGGCACTATTTTTTAAATATGTTAACCATGCATGATGCCAGACAACTTAGAAACTGTCTACCGGTTTTTGTATCATACTATTATTTCCAAATGGCACATCCAGCAAAGGCTGGCCAGGGGTTATTTAACATACTATTCCAATAAAAGTCAAAATAAACCATGCTTTACAATGAACTGTGTCTATATGTTAATGTTCTGACAATTTGCTTTTCCTCTCTGTTAATCCTGTCCATCTTTCAATCTTACATTATAGTCGTTAATCTACTACCCCTTCAAACACCTCCTTCTTGTTTTGTTTCATGCGTACTTCTCACCTTTTACCTACAAGTTGTAAATACAAAGATGTCATCCCAGAGGAAGATCCAGGTCCTGAAGTGAAGTACTCTCTCAGCTTCTGTTTCTCTGCTTCAAAGTCTTCCTGAAAGATAAAAGATTTATCATTTTTCTAGGGATTTTTTTTTGGACACTTTTTTGCCATGAAAATGCTACAAACACAAGATTTCTCTTGGTAGCACAGAATATTGATAATGTTGAGTAAAACGTTGTGAAAAGGAACAACAATCATCTCTCATTTATCCCTGTGTTTATTTCTGTGAGTGTTCAAACCGATAAGTAGACTAACAGCTGGAGCGAAAAAGGGGGAAAGGGGATGATAGGGATGATGAACTGGTGTAGGGCGACAGTCTGTGGTAACTATATTGCAAAAGAGATAATATTATCAAAACTGCATTCCCTTTAACTACGTCTGACAGAAGAATGACCAACACCTAACCACAAAAAAAAAAAAAGCCCTGTAGAATACAACGATGCAAGAAACATTACCTTTGAAAGGTCCTGAGGGTGTAGCTGGAGGATGGCCATGACCTCTGACCTCTCAGTGGTTCTGACTGTCAGTTGAGACCAGTGACCCTCGTGGCTGACCACATCAAAGTATCTGAGCTCTGATTGGTCCAAGTAAGCCTGCATATGCTCCACCACTCTCTTGGATCCAGGGGAGAGGTTTTTACAGGGCAGCGGAGAAGCTACAGCAGTATGGCCTCCTGTGTGTGAGTATCAAGAGCATGGTTCGTTTATGGATTAGTCAAATACAACTACTTTTACAATTTCAGCTTTTGTTTCACCTTCTGTCTCTCTCTTGGCTGCTTCATTACAAAGCCAAAATAATACTCTTTTGTTCTACTGATTCGTTAGGTCATTTCTGATCTCCATTTAACTTGACAACTTTCTTGCAAGTTTAGGTCTCTTTATCTGAAAACATCTCTTCCACACAGCTTTCACAGTGTTTCTAACAAAAATGCTAACTAAATGCAAACACCAAAATCAACCACAGATAAATTATTGCAAGATTGTCAACAAATTTTGATAGAGCAAGGAAAAGTTTTGGCTAGAACAGGATTCAAACCACTGCAGTAAAATAGAAGTCACCGGTTCTATTACCATGCTAGCCAAATCGTCTGTGCTCTTTTCAAAATTCTAACAAACTCGATAGTGTCCTTTATAATGTTTCCTGTCATTCCCTCTGAGTTCATTTCACAAACAGGTCAGTGTTCTGTAAATGAATATTCATTTCTAAATCTACATACTTATTAAATATTCACCTATAAATTTACATACTTATTAAATATTCATCCACAACTCTACATACTTATTTAAATATTCATCTATTACTCTAAATACAGTACTTAATGTTCATCTCCAGAACACTTGTCTGTTTTCAATAGTTTGTTTGTAAACAATTTTTTAGTTCTAATTTGAAATAGTGTTCAATATTAGGCATGTAAAGTATGACCCTCATTAGTAAATGCAACTCACCACTAATTACTACATCATTATAATTATGGAGACAAACATTAAGTGTGCTGATAAACAAAATCATCTCTCTCTGACATGAAAATAAAACTAAACCAAACTTCTAACAAATTTATAATTTCAATCAATGTTAACTATCTTAAAACAATCACAATACTTTGAACAAATTCATAATTAAATTCATAATTGTATTATCTATCAACCAGACTAACCTTTGTACTGTCCAATTCTAAAACCAACAATTTTTTCTGCAAAAAAAAAGGGAAACACAGATGCTATATATATGAACTTTGCTTACAAGTCAAGAGTTATGAAACTTAGTAAATAGAAATATATACATGTATTATATAACGCTGTCATATTTGTGAAAGTCAAGAGCTTAACATAATTGTATGGATCAGGGTTTCCCTAACTTTATCCACCCACAAACCCCGGTGGATGTCAGAGTTGTCCACGAACCCCCAACTTTTCGAGACACGATCGGAGTCATTATTAAGGGGTTAATCAACGGTCTAGCGTGCGTTACTCACAGGATTAATGCACGATCGGGGGATAATGCAAGCGATGCACGAGGGCGGAGCCCGAGTGCATCCAGCGATAGCATTAACACCCGGAGTGCATTAATCATGTGAGTAACGCACGCTAGACCGTTGATTAACCCCATTCATTCATACACTACCATTTGTGTGGGGGAAAAATCATAAAACAAAACATTTTTGGTTACATATAACCAAAGATTTATTAAAGTGATGCCCCGTAATTTTACCGTGCGTTACTCACAGGATTAACCACGGTCAGCTGACCTGAATGGACCAATAGGATTTAGGAATCTTTACTAAGTATGAATGAATATACTATAATACGTATAACAGTGTTTCGTAAAAGATCAAGTTCATAGTGTAATATTGTAGAGTTTGTCGATAGGTATGACTTTTGTTCATTACTAAATTATATGATATATCAGATTTAAGTTCAACAAAAAGTACTCTAGTTTTGACTTTCAGAAACGTCTCACGAAACCCCTGGGATGGACTCACGCACACCCTGGGGGTTTATGCACCCCAGTTAGGGAACCCCTGGTATAGATATTAGATACCACTGAGAGGATTACAGGAGAAGTCACAGGGGTAGATTTACCCCTCCTCCCTCCCTCCTTTTTTTTTAATGACTGCCATATCAAACCGGCACATTCTATCACAAGATAGCATCTGAAGGCTTCCTCCCTACAAGAATCTAACCCCAAAATATAAAACTGAAAGACAAAATCCTGCCTCTGATGACCACATATGAATCTAGCAAAATTCATCATAATTATTCCAATGCAATTCCAAAGAGGACTGTGAGATAACAGCAGCATTCTGCATATTGACATATTTTTGAGAATTTACTACAAAATGTTAAATATACACAAGTAATAGAAATGAACTGATGCATTAATGCAAGCAAGGTATAATCCATTCAACTGAAGACAAAATTATTGCCCAGAGACTACACGTTGTTTATCAGTGTTAATCACATACAAGAAACAAAGAGGTATATAAAAAATAATTTAAAAAAAACACTGCTACAATTATTACATCATCACTGATATTAAACTTGACTAGTCAAGTTAATAACCTGCATACTTATTAGCGTTGTGCGGTAGTGTTAATTTCACACAGCCGGTAGTGTTGCAACATGAATCCCGGTATCGTAACTAATACCGGGATTTTCCTCTACATTTCATCTATGGTTATAAAGCACTTTATTACGAGACTATCGATGTCATTCATTCAATGGCATAGCCTAGGCCAACTACATACTCTAACACGTACAGGCCTCTATTTTTTAACATACACTTTCAAAACGAAAAGCACAAACCTTGGAAAAAAGCACCCAGCACCATCATTCAGTCATACTCGACATACAATATAGAGTTAACATGTTCGCACATGGATAAAACCTGTTATCTGCACACAAACAGAAATTGGGACTACTATAGAATTTAAACAGCAAGCTCACCTTTTCCCTCTCGACTTTTGCCGATACTGAATTCACATTTGTTCCGATACCCATCCACAATAGGCTGAAACAAAGAAGCGAAAACTCATATCCGAATTCATAATTTTTTTAATTACGGAAGAGAGAGGGCATGGAACGTGTCATAAATTCCAATAATCATTTCACTGCAATTATGCATTCCCAGACGAGGCTTCTGTTTATATCTGAATAATAACAATTAATGAAGCACCAACAAAAAACTGGTTAAAATAATTACAGAGCACAGAATGATTTATCCAGTATCCCAATGCAAAATGCTATTCGAAATTGGTCAAATTGCTATGCAAGTCCTAAAGATGTATAGCTTTTCAAGCTGTGTTGGTAGCGGGTACTGCAATGTGAAATCTGCTGGCCAATTTGTACTGCGTTTGGTCTCTGGCAGGTAAATATATCTTACTTAAGCATTTACTGTATAAGAACTAAAGTTCTGTGGTGAATGTACAGCAGTGCCTACTTTATACCACTCTGTGTTTAAGGCTACCAGTAGATGTTTTGCTTTCGAAACTAAGATCTCTTCATAAACTGAGAATATTTTTCCAGCTTGAGTGTACATTAATAAATAATCAGGAGACAATTGTGTTGCTAACATAAGCTCATAGTCAGTTTAAGGCAAGTGAGAGAGTTGCCCTACAAAATATGATGACAGATATAAGTAATTCTGTCTTCCACCTGGAAGAGAGACTTTGTTTAGCTTTGCAATTAAACCAAGAGATGCGTTCTCTTGGTCTAGTTTCTATTTTGGTTTTTCCTTATTTTTTTCTTTTTTAGGTAGCCAGAAAATTGCATAAGTTTCTTTGAAACTTCCTCTCTGGTTTACTTTCATTTCAAGGACAAAGTTTAATAGTCTGCTTCGTGTATTCTCTTACATGCTATGTTTTCTGTTACTATATAATTAATATTGTTTGTTAATATACCTCTCATTTCCCACCACGGTACTGGTTCTGCACCACAGATTTGATAAATAAATGAACTGAAAGAAATTGAATTTCCTTGTATTTATAATTGATTTCTCCAGAACCACTTCAAACACACATGCTTTATTTTTAACTTCATCAGAAAGTTTCCACGATCATTTCTTTCATATACTTTAGTTCTGCTCTGCGTTCTATGTATATAATTTATTATTTAATTACGTCCCATCTCTTCTTTAATGTCATATCGTTGTTATATTACGAAATGAGTGACATAAATTGAAACTGATATTATGAGTTCTAGCATTAAGTCAGAAACACAATTCCATGTATCACTTTTTTTGCTTTGTAAAATATCTTCGGAGATCTAGTTCCAACCAAGCGCATAGTAAATACATTTTTTCTTTTACATACCGAGGGTTTAATCGACTCCAGGTTGATGCATCTACCATCATTTGCAGATCTGTAATTAAAAATCAGTGTCATTACCAAAGAACAAACTTTAACCCTGGTTACAATAAACACAACAATCAGGAACTCTTTAAATATGGCATCAAATGTAAAATTAGTACAGATGGTCTTCTTAACCTAAAACAAATATAAACTTTGTTCTATCGACCGGATTCAAAAGGTTATTAAATAAAGCATAATGACGCAGAATAACCCTATGAATTCCATATTCCATAATAGATAAATTGAAAAAATTCATGTTGAATTTAATGTGCTGATAATGAATATATATTATACTACCTTTGCTCATTTAGCCATTTTCTCATCTCTGGAATATTACTCTGAAATTTATCCGTAAGGAATGTCAGGAAGTCTTTCATTGCTGTTTCCTTCATAGCCAGTTGTTCTTCGTAGGGAAGATGCGCCAACGGTGTTACCGCATTAACAACACTGAGTGACAGGAGAGAAAACACAGTACTGAGTTAAATACCATGATACATCTTACATGCTCAATGTAGCCTCTATTAATAACAGATATCCACAAAGGATAGCCACAAATGGCTAGCCATGCCTAATGAAGCCACTATTAATAACAGATATCCACAAAAGGCTAGCCACAAATGGCTAGCCATGCCTAATGAAGCCACTATTAATAACAGATATCCACAAAAGGATAGCCACAAATGGCTGGCCATGCCCAATGTAGCCACTATTAATAACAGATATCCACAAATAGCTAGCCATGCCCAATGTAGCCACTATTAATAACAGATACCCACAAAAGGATAGCCACAAATGGCTAGCCATGCCTATAAATGAAGCCACTATTAATAGCAGATATCCACAAAAGGCTAGCCACAAATGGCTAGCCATGCCTAATGAAGCTACTATTAATAACAGATATCCACAAAAGGATAGCCACAAATGGCTGGCCATGCCCAATGTAGCCACTATTAATAACAGATATCCACAAATAGCTAGCCATGCCCAATGTA
>JAIPMN010031326.1:2643-23874 GCA_020650975.1 Apostichopus californicus
ATCTGGAAGTGGTGACTGAAATGGGGGAGGGGTCTAAGGGAAGGGGGTATCCCCCTCCCCTTTGGAAAATTTTTAGTTTTGAAACGTCCTTAGATGCAATCTGGTGCATATTTTAAGTCAAATTTGGCACCGTAGAATTTCCATTTCGATATTATTTTTATGGCAGTCGGCAGAAGAAGAATTAATTGGATAACGAAGAAAACTTGCATACCGGTACCTATATATATTGAAAAGTAGATTATACAAATCGCAGCTTGAAATTAGGAAGTCAGATTCTGATTGCTGAACATTGGTGAATGTAATTATGCTTATCAGTTATCAGTTATTTTCCGAGAGGTTTTTAACTTGCAGGCGTCGGGTGATTGGATTGGTGAATGAGTTTATCAGATGAAGAGCTGGAAAATCGAAATAATCGATAAAGAAGCTCCCGTTCTCCTTTTCTCTATTCACCTTTCCTTCTTTCTTCCCCTTCCGCTCTCTTCACCTTTTCTCCTTTTGCCGACAGACCCAAAATTTGCCGACAGTGACCAAATTATTGGGGGTGTGACACTCCCCCCCACACCCCCCCCCCCGCTCGCTACGCCCCTGACGAGGAACTGTAGAACTTTTAAAAAAAGGTATTTATTACACGTATGCATATAGTAAGCTACACATCTCTAATAAGTACACTGTGCCTTGGACGTACCTTCCACGGTAAAAGTCACCTCACAAGTGGAATTCGACCCATCAAAACCCGCAGCAAAATAGATTATTAAGTGTTTTCCTGCTTCAAATTGTGATCCGGAAGGCGAACCATATCTCCTGAAACAAGTAAATAGTGAAGTCGCCATCTTTATGTCTTCCAAATATCAACTTTTACGCATATATCACTAATAAAATGAACAATCAACTTAACTAGAAAATTACATGAAATAACTGGTAAATTAAGTGAATTTAGACTATACTTTAATAATTGCAATGCTCTGACAAAATGGCAGCCTTCTAGTACGACTCAAACGGAGCAAGATTTACCTTAGATGTTGGGAGAGGGGGTGGAGGGTCAGATATCCATCTAATAGGCCAAGCTTTAGATGGTGTTTAGGTTTGCTTCTAATCTATGATACCCGATGTGTGAGGCCTTTCGGCTAATCATTTAGTGATGTTATACTATCGTACATAAAATACTAGTACACTGAGTAAACACTGATTAAGTAAGTCCCTCGCAGGCGCTACCTGAGGCAAAATGGTATGTATCTTCAAAATATTTCTTCATATTTAAAAGTTTGTTAATTCATGCAATCTGCAATAAATTTCGAGGAAACGTTCCACCTTTTTACGCATATGTTCCCACAATGTTGTTTTGTGATTTTATAAATATTTTGATTGCATCGTTAGTAATGATTTCGATCTGATCTCTGAATGTGGTATTGATCAAGGCTTAGCTCTTTATCCAAGTATATTATATACCTATTATGTTATGATTCGTTGTTATATTGCATATGATTGTAAGCGCTGTGATATGGTTTACCATGAATAGCGTAGCTAAATGCCTAATAATAATAATAATAGTACCTAACCCAGCCCCCACCACTCCACTCCACTCCACACCACTCCAAATCACTCCACACCACTCCACTACACACCACTCCACTACACACCACTCAACACCACTCCAAACCACCCCACACTACTCAACACCACCCCACACCACTCAACACCACACCACACCACTCCACACCACTCAACACCACTCAACACCACACCACTCCACACCACTCCGCACCACTCAACACCACCCCACACCACCCCACACCACTCCACACCACTCCACACCACTCAACACCACTCAACACCACTCAACACCACTCAACACCACTCAACACCACTCAACACCACTCCACACCACTCAACACCACTCAACACCAATCAACACCACTCAACACCACTCCTTAACGATGATACACAACCTTACCGCACAACACTGACGAGATAGGGGCGAACTGAAGGAGGACTCCACCAAACCCTCCTAACTCTTGAAGTTGATTGAACTGTCCATGGCTCGGGACAATGACGAAACAAAGAAGGGGAGCATTCTGAGAAAGATCCAAAATGAAACATAGACACATTAATGTAACAGTGTTATAGCAAACCTATATTTGACACCATCATACACAGAATCCCAAATCCCAATTGATGATATCTTTAAACTTAAAGTGATATATGGGTCGTAGGAATAATGGAAAAGAGATAATAATTAGGCATTAACCTGCAACTCACCTAAGTTTAGACGGCCTCTTGACAATTCACCATAGATAAGTCCAAACAAATATATAATGAAAACGCGATATGCATATAATAATAATAAAAAAAATATGAAGGTCGCGACTTCCAGTAAAGCAAAAATAAGTGGCGAGTGTAAGTTCCAAAGAAAAAAGTGTATTTTGAGTATGATATCAAACGAAGACAAGATGATGTAAAATAAAACTCTATATCTCGCTGAGGAAAAGTGGTCATGAATTCCCTTTTCCCGATATACAAAAACCAAAAGGCTGGGTTTTTCATGACTCAGAGGAGTACACCAAAAGAACTAAAAAATAGTGAGGGCGTACTATCAAAATAGCGAAATCCATCGTGATAGTCACTACACTCTCATCTCCCTATGTGAGTGCGCGCGCGTATGGAAAGCCATTTGAACATTTAATCGGCAATTTTAGATATCTTAAATTGTTTCTTATTTTAGATATCTAAAATTCTATTTCAGATATCTAAAGTTCTATTTCAGATATATGAAATTAAATTCGAGATATCTGAAATTTTTTATTTCAGATATCTGAAATTGAATTCGAAATATCTAAAATAGATTTCGAGATATCTGAAATTCTACTTCAGATATCTGAAATAGATTTCGAGATATCTGAAATTCTACTTCAGATATCTGAAATTGAATTCAAGATATCTGAAATTAAGTTGAGATATCTGAAATTAAGTTGAGATATCTGAAATAGAATTTCAGATATCTCGAATTCAATTCAGGTTTCTGAAATTCTCTGGTATTTCGAGATATCTGAATTAATTTTAAGATATCTGCAATTATCTGTAGATGTCTTAAATAAGTTTGAGATATCTGAAATTGTTTCGAGATATCTGAAATCCCTTATTAAATGTTAAATGTGTATGTGCGTGAGAGGAAAAAAAGCACACGGTATGTAGAGAATGATAAGACGAAATTTGTAAATAGGACAGATGTAAGTGCTTAGGGGCGGAGTCAAAGGTCAATTGATGTCAAATGTCAATTTGGCCTAAACTGTACTAGCTAACTGTGTGAACAAATGGCATACGTTTTAGCAAAATTAGGATGTCTTTAACTCCAAAAGTCACATAGTAGGATTAATATTCGGCATAACTTTTTTTCTAATAGGGTTGTAAATGAGTGGAATGGTTTGCCTGAGAAAGTTGTACTTGCAAGTAGTGTCAATGGGTTTAAGAATGCTTTGGACAAGCACTTTAAGCATTGTAATCGGGTCTGAGTGTTTGTGTCTTCAGTTTTTTTTCTCTCTCTATATATAGGGTCCATGATTGGGACTTAAGTGTCCCTCCTGATCCTTTTTTCTACTAAACTAAACTAAACTAAGTTCATTTTCTGTTCACTCAGAATTGGGTTCAGACTCGGAGTTGTCTCGGACTCGGGGTACCCTGGATTTAGACTTCAGTCCAAGCGAGTCCATATATTTCGTATCCTCTTCAGTACAAGATGGTTCAATGTTTTCATTTTAAATACAATCAACAATTGTTTGCTACTGTATGACCTACTGTACAGTTGATTCTTTATTATGGAGTGGCTAGATAATTTGCACATACTATGCAATACTATGTTGACCTATAAGCAATATACTACTCTTATCTGAGACAGTGTTGTGGACCATAATCTCGAGTACATTCTTATAGGAACCTAATGTTAGGACAGTATTGTTCATTCCATTGACAATAGTGTCCATATTCAAGCAGTTTGGTCCTTGGGAGATATATATATAAAAGTAGACTCACTAATCCGTGTTAAAGTACTCCAAAAGTACACGGTGTTCGAGTACTACTCGAGTACCATTGTACTCGGTACTCACACGCGGTGAAAAGTACTCGGATGTTAAAATACTGGTACTCGATTTGAAGGACTCGACATTCGATCATGGCGAGTACTTTACAAGTTCTTATATAAAAAACAGTTTTGTAAAGCTGACGGCACCAACACGAAGCCGCATAATTTTTCGATCCATTTTGGCATGTCATTGTATTACTCTATAATAGTATACTCTTCAGTTGTGGATCTGGCAATGTTATTATATTCGGTTTAAACTAAGTTAATTCGCAGCCATTTCTTAATTACAAACTGCATAGACTCTATCCGCAATACAGATAACGAAGGGAACAGTCTTGGTTAATATCAAGACTCTTGGTCGAATCTTCTAAACTGATGATGGAAATATGGTGTGCTGTTGGCACTGTTAACTCACCTGACCACGCAATCACGCTGACGAATAAAATCAATGAAAATAAGAACGGTCTCATTTTGTCGTAAATAAGTAGGTATCTGACTTCTTGTTATCGGTAACACATACAAAAGCACGCCTTTGTATATCTAAGGTCTTGTCCAGCCAAGGTAGCAATGACTGTTACCTTCAATATTACAATATGTTATCTCTTCTTGTAAGTTTCACTTAAAGAGAGAGCATGAATTACAATCTGTCGCTTTCTTAGAAACCAACCGTTGTTTTGTGATAGCACTCCGATTGGATGACCTTACATGCATGACATTTGACAAGTACATGTTATTTTAACATATAGGCTACAAGCTACGGTAGCTTTGAATAGGGGTCAATTTAGAACATGGGATTTCCCGCAACCATTACTCAATACCTGTAGATACTCCAAGTGCAGTGGCGGAGCTAGGGGTATTGGTCAGGGGGGCGAGAATGGTCTGTAGGGCGCATTCCACACTATCTAAACGGAGCGCCACCACAGGTTGGCGCGGAGCGTACAGAATTTTTTTGAGTAAAGATTCTCCCTAGATCGCCGGAAATGACCCTTTCCGGGCCTGGCTAATTTGCAGATAAACGAAGAATAAATAGGTGTCATCGCCAACAAAATGTGACAACTGTCAATAGGTAGATGAGAGCGCAATAAAAAAGTCAATAATCACGAATAAGTAAAAAGTGTTAAAATGCTGAAAGGGCGCCAGCAGGCCATTTGAGTCCGTCAGGGGGGCATCCTTCCCCTGACTGTATGGACGCGCCGCCACTGTCCAAGTGAATATGTTATATCGCATCACACATAGCACACAAGGAAGGAATTGGTAAAAGAATGTTATCTGGCTACTCTTTATTTTCGAATGAGTGAGAGGGGATTGTTCGTCTACTTTTTAGACGGTCTGGTTGGGCACTATGCATTTACCGAGCTGACCATGGATTTCCCAGAGAGTCTGGCCAAGAGTTGCAAGTTTGGGTTATTTATTTACTGTAAATATTGAGGTTTCATAAACGCTCTCTCACTTTAAAAACAACTCAATAGACAATTTGAAAACACTGGCTGTGATGCAAAGTCCCCCGAGAGATTTGTAATCCGGTTATGTTTTTCATGATCTGCTTGTTGTTAGTCACAGGGGCTTACTTAGGCGACAGTGATCAAACGTGACGTCTGTTACATATTTTATAATTCCAACTACACTTTGGATAATACTTGAATGTTTTCATAACCTTTACTAGCTCCCGCCGACAGATGTTGAATTAAACCGTTAGCTGTAAATCAAAGAATGTTATAGAGGAACATTCTGTCTGCGAATAATAAACTAATTATTTTGGCCATTTTAAATACTCCAGTTAAAAGACTAAGTTATATACCTAGGCATATATAGCCTACATTGTTAAATGGTTAGAATTGTTCCTCAAACGCCTTCAATATCCTCATCTTAAATACGCTATGACAGTTGTCTCTGTTAAAACGGTTTCTAAGGCCAACGAACCTGAACTCTTACCGAACAGTAACGCTTGGAAATTAAACGCATCCATATCACCATTTAATAACGCATTTAACGCAAATGGTGTTGATTGTATTATTTTTTTACATCACCGGCCCTCTGAACTCGTAAAAATATCACATGTGAGGTTTAACACGTTATCGTCAAAATCAATAAATGATATAGTCATTATGATTAAATTATATATTCTTAGTGTATACGTGGCGAAGGATGGCTGACAATACATTCCAGAAGGCACAGGCCAAAGGCTCCGTGAAGTAAGGTTGGTATCATATAGCTGATGAAAATGGTTTCTTAAGTTAAAATATGGAACGCATACAACTATTGTTTATATCAATATCATTTTCTATTCTTGGAAAAGACATCAATTAGTTTCTGTGGTGTTTCTTACCAACATGACCGATGATGAAGTACTATCGACTGTTCCTATAATCTCACAATAATGTACCTCTTTAAATAGATTTTTACTACGATTGTCAATTCTGATAGAATTAAAGACGTGTCTCTTTCAGTATGATATATACAGCATTTTCTTAATGCAAATAAAGCAAGCACATGAATCAAATTATTGCTTTCAATAATTTATTGCAGGTCTCTATTTTTTTCACCGATAGGATAAACAAAACATGGTATACAAGCGCTATATATTTTACGACTACAACACAGCAGCCTTACATGCGTATATTTTTCTTGTATGACGTGTTCTTAATATAAATCAATGTCGCCAATATCTACTACAGGTGGCTAATTACGAATTATCAATCATACTGAACCGTAAAAGGATATATCATTTGATAAAGTTTAATCCTGCTCTGAGCGACATTCATAACGTTTGCTGTCATATTTGGTTATTTACGCAATATGTATTTGTCTCCAAATAACCATTTATTCTGAATGTAAACCTGGACCTATTTATGCAAGCGGTGAGTCAAACGGAACGCTAACCCTTGCAAATCCTGTCAGAATATAGTTATTTCAAATGAAGGAAGTAGTTTGTTTATGACTGCATGTTTATATGACCCTCTGCCTTACCAATGATTGTCCATTATATTTTGTTCAACTACTTATACTGCCGGTGTATATTAGTATACTTTGACCCCGTAGAAACATGTCAGATCGAACCACAACTACTGTATGACCGGACTGAGTGAATATTCTTGAAAATTCAGTAAGCAATGACATCATATGATATATTGTCCCCAGACCGAAAATGCCAACAAAGCGAAAGTTTGCATACGAATTGTTTCAAATTAGGCGATGGTCACTACCTGTAAACTTTGACTTAAGTAAATAAAGTGTGCAAACAACAAGATGGGACTTGGCTAAGTTCAAATCCATTCTGAATAACTTTTGATAATTTGTTGGGCTGGTTACATTTGAATCTCAGCGTACCTAGGAATGCAGAGAGTATATACCATTAAGTTAATAGCGCCACGACCAAAAGGAAGTATAGGAATGGTTTCAAACAGATAATGGGGGAGACATCAATGTACATTGGTTGATTCATACATGAAGACGTTTCCAAACATAAACTTTATTTAGTGAGTATAAGTGAGATAAACCTTTTCGTTACTCTCCACATGTGTACAAAAGTACATACAGCTACGCATAACATCAGTATCTATTTTTAGCAACGTAAGATTATGTATACGTGCTAGAGGGTACATGATTTGTAAAGAAAGGACAATATTGCAAAAATACACTCTTATAGTGGCTATATGGTTTCATCTTTAGAATTATGAAATTCAATAGTCACTTCTGCAGTGTCACGTGGTTATTATGAAGGCAATTTTTTTTGTAACATTAATTGATAATACATAACGTTGGATTTATTGGATTATATTTCAAAAAAGTCACGTTTACAGTATCAATGTCAGATGTGTGATATTCACGTTGATTCTCAATGAACCTAGCTTCATATACTTGAATTGGCTATAGTCATTAAACGAGAACGCTAATTTACTTAGTGATTCCTTGCCACATTTCATATGAGAACATTTAACAGTAACACCTCACGCAATACTTGAAGTGATTAGCAGGTTAAATTTCTTGCACTGTAGTACACGTACACGTACACGTTTCTGTCAAATTCATTATAAGGTTTTTTGTGCTTACAAAAATTTTCAGACTTTAATTCTATTGACATCAAATGACTCTGACTTTCAAAGTAAACTATAAGAGATTATTGCGCTCACTAATGCCGATCTAAGTTAAATCAAGTTTGACATTTGAAGCTGACTTATTGGGCTTACAATATTTTCATATCTTCATGGCTTTTTACTTCCACAAGAAGCAATAGTGTTTTTGTATTCAATAACGTAAATCTCTATGGTAAGTATGAAGTTCATCAAAGCTTTTGTTGTGTCGGCGGGTTATCATGTCTACAACGTCTTTAGGCATTGACCTCAAATGAACTTCAACTTTTACCAATTTCAATAGGGTGTTTGTATTCAGCAACGGGTTTCAACATAACATGTATGAAGTTCAACCAAAATGTACTTTTGGAGTTTATTGTGTTGCCATTTATTTCAGACTTTAAAGGCATTGAAGACTCGCCCCAAACCGCGTGCGGACATCTGAAAAAGTTAACTATCTGTCGCTTGCAAGTGACGTTTTGTTCGTGTCGCTACAAAATGCAGACAGTAATGAAACGTGATACCTTAATTGTTATCTTTAGCTGGACCTGAGATGTCCATCGCTATATCGTTTGTATATGTGGGTATTGACCCCAGCTGTATGTACTGACTGAACACTAGTGTCTAATTACAGACGGTAGCAATCTGTGTGTGTATTTTCTGGGAGCGATGGTGGTGTCTAACACTTTTGTTACACCTCATTCGAAACTAGGTCAAATTACCGGCATTAGACGTTTCTTTTTGCGCGAGTCTTCACACCCCTTAACACATATTGACCTCAAATGATCTTTGATCGCCAACAATTTCAATAATTAATTCATCAAGGTGATCTACATATGAATAGTATAGTTCAAACCAAGCAACTCTTTTCGAATAATCCGTGTTATTTCTGTTTTCAGATTTTAACTCATGTTTACCTCATATGAACTTTGACCTCCATCGTAAGTGTTTTTGTACGCACTTAGGTGATACAAAATGTACATATGAAGTTCATTAAGGCTGTACTTTTGTGTTATTTTTTAATGTATGCAAATTTTGACCTCTATTGACCTCAAATGAATTTTGACCATTACCCATTTTGATAGGGTTCTTGCACGAACTAAGGTGTGCCCATATACTGTAAATACAGAGTTTATTTCAGCTTTGCCTTTGTAATGATCATGTTTTGAAGGTTTTCAGACTTTGGTAGACCTTTATTGACATTTAAATGACCTTTGACCTCCACCAATTTCAATATTTCAGTATTCACTAAAGTGGATCTATCCTAACTATGACGATCAACCAAGCTGAAATGCCTTAGATATCGTGTTTATAAACCTGGTATGCCGATTACATGATTATATCACTTCAGTTGAGAATGACTTGACTATATACAGTCAAATACGTGCAGTACGGTAATTTGCAATTCAAAATAAAATACTATAGTGTTACTGTTTTTTCATTGAAGCATATTGATGGGAATTTAAAACCATTTCTGGTCATGTTTAAGAAACTTTGGGCAAAGCGTTAATCGAAAGTTCACTGAACTACTGTATAGGGTCTTCAGTTCCGATCTTCAAAGGAGGAAAACTTGGCATGGTCGTCTCATTGTTACTGCCGGGAATGGTTTCTGTAGAGGAAGTGATATAAAAATAATAATAATAATAATATTAATAATAATAATAAAAATAATAATCAGCAGCAGCAGTTATTTTTACGACGCTTTAAAGTGACCACAAATGTGAGAGAAACCTGCAAGGGCTTATGGGTTGCAACTTACACGTCTGGTGGCTTCCAATTCAACATTTTAATCTCAAATTTGGAATCTTTTCAATTAGAAAGTCATTTCAGATGGGAAAACCGTAGATTGCTCTAGGATGAAAAACCCACCTTACTATGACCCGGCCGGAAATCGAAACCGAACCTCCCGATGGCTAAGCGTCATTACTTCAAATGCCAGTGCCATAATCAGTTAGTGAAGATCTAAACCAATAGTGTCTCAATGAGATCAAATGTCGGAACCTCTACCACCCCGCCCCCTCCCCTCCCAATGAATATTATAATAATGATGATGATGATGATGATGACGACGACGACGACGATGACGATGATTGATAAAGATCTACCCCCCCCCCGCCTCCTCCTCCACCCCAGAATGGTTGGATTTAGATTCCCTGAGAAATAACTTATCATTTGAACGCAGATTACGGGTCGGAATATATTCTTCAAGCATATCAGAGATGTATAAAGGCAACACTTGCAGTGAACAGACATGTAGACAATCAGCATTAGCTTGAACACAATACTGGAACAGGAAGCCAGTGCAGTTCTTTCAAGATCGGTGTAATATGAATAGACCTTTTAGACAAACCAAGATCTTCATGCATGGCTATTCATCATTATTGCCGTGTTAAATATACGAAGTGATAATCAGAAGTTATGCTACCAGTCTCAGCGTACATGCAAGAAATATATTCAGTACAAAGTTTTAGCCATTATAAGAGACTGAATATATCCTATTTTATTCACGCTTCCAAAGTTTGCTTATTAAGGCAACCACTGTACTAAGCTGCCTATTTCCTGCTATTTCCTGCTACACGAAGACCATGACCGAGATGGCTTGTCTGATCAGTGAAAAACCATAAATCTTACCGATACAAGCAGAAGGTTGTCCACTCCAGCCGTCCTTGCCACAGCTTCTAATTGGGCTTCCCACAAACCGTCCCTCCACACAACTAAGGTCACACCATGTGCCACGAATAAATGGTGGGTTCCGCGAGCAGGTTCGGTACACTGACTTGCTTGATGTCAGAGGTTTGCATGAACTGACTGCATAAGAAATATTTAAATATCAACAAAATATCTAACATAAAATAATGAATTATCAATTAAACGGTGATGCAAGTCTATATTTTAACAACTATGGAACAGTCCCGTGAGAAATGCGATATCTCTAGGATAGGCCTATAACAACTTCCACGTTGGATTTCATGTGAGGCCTACCGTAAGTAAAAATAGCCTCTACTTTTACTAAACTGTGATATCGTGGAGCAAAAACAAATAGTAAGAAAACACTCAAAAAAATACAAAAACATTAAAAAACACGTCAATGAGACGTTAATTTGACAATGATGTAGTTATTATCCCACCTTTGACAACAATGTAAAACACACACTCTGCATAGTTGCCCGTGTCATCGTTAGCGGAGTATTGTATGGTGTACACACCAGGTGTAAAGGTGGAGCCTGACTCCCTGCCAAGAACTCTCGTAACATTGATAGGATTAGGCGAAGAATTGTCCATAGCCACTGGCGTTGTATAGTTCACCACAACATAGGTATCTTTTGGGTCACTGTAAGCAAAGATGGGCTTAGGGCAGTACTGGAATCTTGGTGGTTGGTTGTCTAGTGCAGGGTTAAGAACAGTTATTAATTTCGATGAAAAAGGGCTATTACGGTGTTAGACAGCATGGCAAATTTCTTATAAGATTCGTTATTTCTTTTTGAAACCCCCATCTCAGAATTTTTATTAAGTGTAGACATGATTGTTTGTATATGTAACCTTAGTTTCGCTAAAGCCTCCCTACGCCTACCGTCTAGAAAGTGGATCGCAGTCGGTGATTTTTGATATCATCATGGCGGAAGTGCTTTAAATTATATCACTTTTTCTATTGGAATCTGTTGTATATGTTCTTGACATGTGACATGAATCCCTGCAGCTTCAAAGAGTATTTACTTGTTCACATGTAGATCATGCTAGAACTTTGTTTATCTGGATGAGGGTCCCTCTTCTATCCTCATATCCAATTCTGCATGCTATATATGTAACTTACTTTTCTCTCTGAGACAAGATATATCTTTTATTCCACTCAAATTTTGTCAATTTATGACTCTGTGTAAGTGGTACGAACATAACATACCTATAACTTGGATGTTAAACCTACAATGGGCAACGTTGCCCGCTCCATCAACGGCTACAAGGTGGACCAGGTTGTTTCCGAGATGGAACCAAGATCCAGAGACTTGACCGGATGCGAGGCTAACTTCAACCGGTTGGTAGTGATCTATCGCGATTGGCATTGAGTAAAACACCCGTTTAGATCCCATGCCTTGTTGAACGTCAACTCTTACACTTTTTGCAGGACAACCAAGGAAATTTGGCGGAAGTTCATCTTTGGAACGAAAGAAGATACGGCATATTAAATGTCGTTGAAGAGGCAAGTAAACAAGTTCTTTCGAACCTTCTTTCTTCGTGTTTTGGTTGGCTGTGATTGGAGGGTGACACCACACCCCTCCCTCTTCTTTTACACACAAAAAAAAACCTCACGGGATACAAATAGCATATATAAGAACACCCCGTCCACGACTTTTCATTTACTTATAACAGTTATTATGGTGTGTTTTTGCTAGCCTTACGATATTCCTCAGAACCCTTGTGAGTAAGACCCTCCCCGAATGCCGTAGTTATCAATAATTGGTACGATTCTAAATCGATCTTTCGGTACACGTTTGCATAACGTATTAATCGCAGGCAAAGAACCAAACGAATATTTCTCCCCATTCGGATGATTGTTTCTTTCATGAAAAGAAAGTTGGCTGATAATGCTAATAAACTACACTGTTCACGGAATTATGTTTAAGATAAAATGAAAACAAAATAACCAAAATTAGCTTAAACTGATTTACGGTAGGACATATACCTTCAAATGCATTTATATATTGGTTAAAACAAATTAATGGATGCCGTGACATGTTAACACTTTGTAAGAAATAAGACACTTCCTTTTATCTTTGGAGTGTAAACATGCCAGAAACATGAATGATCATAACTTGTCACTTTTTTTCACTTCAAGAAATACTGATTTTCTGCGAGCACTCACATTTAGCGGCGAAGGAATTCCAACAGTAAATGGGTCAATCCATGCCAAATCAACAGATGTTTTGGGTCGATTCCACGTTAACCCTCTCAGGCTCAGAATCGCATGAAATTGGCGTGGCCGTATCCTAGCAACCAAAAAGTTTTAAAAGTTTGTTTTGCCCAAATTCAACCTTTGAGACATATGGCAAGACACCGTATCAATTTCAGTCGGTTCTGAGAGGATCGACATGGAGGCCTCTGTTGATTTGGCATGGATTGACCCATATGTTAATCTGAAAAGATCGTGCTATTAACCGGTTTTTTTGTTTTTAGTGGTCGGTAAAAGTTTCGTAATAAAAGCTACGTATTTTTTCTTTTATTCTCGCGAATACTTTGCTTTCATGAGAACTAAACATCCAGTTTCTTCATTCTATAAAATGATATGGATCTCCATGAATTACCATATTTTCTAGAACCGTGATGAATGAATGCCCCGACCTGGAAATAATTATGTAGGTTTGTGAGACAAATTATAGTACGTTGTTTGTTACCTTGCTATACATCACGAAATCATTAAATTAAATTCACACAACCGTCATAAAAGAAACAAACCTTCGCATGTCGGTTGCACCCCTGTCCATTCACTTTTCACACATGTTCGCATTGGACTTCCATGCATGTTATATCCTGGAATACACGTAAATTGACACCAGGTTCCCTGACGGATAGTGCTACTCCGACAAGTCATTTGAGTGTTTCTTGGCCGTGGCAGCTTTGGACATTTAATGACTGTAAAATATTGAAAGTCAAATAAACCTATGTGAGGTCTTTATACTCTTCACAATGTACGTCTACACAATTACGGATATTTACTCACAGACAGACAGACATAATTATTTTTAAGGAGGCCATGTTAAACCTGCATGCCCTAGAAGATGATTGCTGTGGTGATCTATATGCAGAATATATGAAGACAAAGGAATAACTAATTAACACTTACGTCTGCAAATTGGGAATGTTCCAGGAGACCAATCACCTGTTTTAGTGCAAGTTGTAGTCGAGTACCCGCCACTCATCTGATAACCTTCGGGACAGTAGAAATCACAGCGCGAAGGCCAAATGTTACCATTCGTGCACCGTAACACAGATTGACCTATTTGCGGTATTGGAGGACATTCTGTCACTGGAAAATATAAGAACATTTCTCAGAGTATATGGCAGTTATTTAAGCATCGATTCCGTTTTCCTTCACAATTCTTGATTTCGGAGTTGACGGGGAGGGAGAAGGTGCCGGTGTGGCAATCAGGTGGAATCCTCTTGATGTTCCTCTTTTCAAAGAAGACAATAAAATATTTCAAACAATTGCCTTATAGGCCCCCATCTTGGGGGTCAGTGTGCTTGAAACGAAGGTTGTAAAAACAAATGGATAACATAACGATTACGATAAAAGGCGGTTATAAAAGCAGCTCATTGACAATGTCCGAACAGGGAGTTGTTCCCGGAACAACTCCCTGGTCCAAACAACACAATCATCATTCAATCTCTTAATCACTTAATTCAACCAGGGAGCTGCTACTTGTTAGAGTAGCTGCTCCCTGATTCAACCCACCATAATCTTGTGAAATGTGGAAGCATTGGTTAGTTTCATTCCGTCCGTTTGCTCCACTGTCAAATTACGAAATTGGTCTACAAGAGCAACATTTCATGACAGAATGTCATAAGCCACTAGAGTTCTCCCCCCCCCCTCAACCCCTTCCCCTCCTCCCTTCCCTCGACCCCTTCCCCTCGACACCTTCCCCTCCACCCCTTCCCATCCACCCCTTCCCATCCACCCACCCCGCAGGTTTGCGGTGTACGTGCATTGGATTGGATATACTTCATGTCTTCGTTCCAGTTTCAAGACATTAGATACTAACCTTTCACTGTGAAAGTAACACGGCACGTAGAGTTGGATCCGTCAAAGCCTTGGGCTTCGTATCGTACTGAATACTTCCCGGCTGTAAAAACAGATCCAGGTGGTAAGCCTATCCTCCTGAAGTATGATAAATTAAATATTACTTAAAGGGTTCGACATGGATCACAGATGAGTGGTAGAGTTCCAGAAAAGTTGGCTCCAATGGTCCCTGGATGACCAATTTGTCTTAGCTAAAATACACCAAACATAATACACGGTGAGGAATAATGAAATCAAGTACTTTTTTTCAGCGGTAAACTTCTTTTTCAGCACCTTTATGGTGGTTAAGTTCTGCAAAGATATTACACCTTCCGGATTTGTTCCCGTTCCCCAAACACACGAGGAAACTTAGCGAAATAATACATCGCTTTTGATCCAATGAACAGCATTACGGTACCTCGCTGTTATACATTGTCATTGCGGTATCAAATGAAACATAATGAGAATTCTCAACTTTGCCCTGTTTTGTGCTTCCCAAACTTTCGTCATATTTATGCCACATTTGTGTAACCCTTAACACGGATGTGCTAAATTTGTGACGACGTAATGTGGATATATGTGGAAATCAATACGTAATATGAAAGTGAATATTTGATGATGATTATGACGATGACGATGACGGTATTCTGAATATTTTAACGAGTTACTTGTTTCTTGTAAAGTGCAGTTCGGCTTCTATGACATATTAAGTGTCCTTTGTATAGTCGAGGATGATGCTGACAGTAGAGAGAAATTGAATAAATATACTCCAATGAGAAGTGTTAGGTGGGAGGAAACGGCCTACGTCGTCATAAGAATAATTATAATTACTCGCAGCTCACTGGAACTTACATTTTATACACTGCATAGTTGATATGTAATTGCTTTAAAAGAATATGTTGTGGGACGTAGTTTCGAAATATGACTGAATATTCATTCCACAAAAATGGAGACTTTGGAATTACAATTCCCACCTTGAACACACACATTTGCAGTGTGGTTATTATACATGTTGCTGGCAGGGCAATTAGTGTATGTCTAAATTTGGTATGGAAGCGAAAACAGATGCTCCTCAATAAGTCTATGCGATATTTCTTTCTAAAAGTGGTTTTTAAACTGCTAATGCTAATCAAGTATATATAGAGGTTCTCCCTCGACAGACGTTTCTTATACCAATCAGTAACCAAGTATAGCTGTTCTCCAAGTCAACAACATGCAAATTAGTTGAAATTTAAATCGTAATCTGTTGCTTAGAATGTTTATTCATGCGATGAGAAGTAATCACATATACACTCAGTTTGTATGTAGTAATTTTAATTGAACTAAGATTGTTGTTGTCCATACATAGCTTTGAAATGTTAACTTAAAAAGCAACGAAAACAGCCTTTCATAATCAAAAAAAGGTTACAATATAATTTGTATTCACACTTATCTTTACTTATTAGTAAAACATTTAACATTTGAAACGCACGACCTTAACGTTACCTCATAGAGGACACCATTCGATGGTGAATCAGGGGAGTACGCCACCAGACTCTCTTAAGGCGGGAAGTTGCCTCTATGGTCCATGGCGCAGGACAATTGAGAAACAAAGAATTGGCAGAACATTCTGTGGAGCAGTAATTATCATATTAAGTAAATCCTGAGCAGAAACACGAGAGTTAGAAAAGATTAACAAACTTATGGACAAAGGAAAGAAAGCAGACATTTATTCATTAAGCTTTGCAGCAAAAAAGTAACTTCTCTTTCCGTCATGCGAATACTCACCCGTTGAAAAGGCGAAAGCAATCACAACTGATATCAACAAAAACCCGTTCATAATTCCAAACTTTCCTGTGAGGTCCTAAAATTTCACAGTTGAGCTTCAGCTGTACCAGTTAGAACTGATGTGTGCTCATATATTATGCATCCGTGAAACAATTGTTAATTTTTCGCAGACTTTTTACGATAATCTACGAAAATAATCATAAGACTTTAACCATCACAATCATAAGAGTTTAACCATCCCACCAGACAAAAATCAGTTATTGGGGGGATCGTTTACATTCGAATGTCTGAGTAGAATTCGTTATAGAGACGTGACCATATTTTGCATTAGATGGAAATTGAGAGCGAATATGAATGTACGTGTTATATCTCAGTATAAACAGTCATTATTTATGCTCTCTTATGTAACGCTCTTTTGACCCTATCGTCGCCGATGTTAAACAGATGTTAAACGTCTTTGAGAAAACACTCATTCAAATGCCAAGATTTGGAACACATGTTTGATACTGGTTTATGTTATATCAGAATATTGCTAAGATGAAGAATTGGTTATTCGAGCCCACACCTTTGCACTTTGTGTCCATTTCCTCTCCTTCCATAGCCTTCATATTTTTATTCCCCACAGGAGTGATTTGAAAGAAAACATGTCGAAGTAGGAGGATACATAGCGATACAAGAAATTTGTATTCCTCTGCACAAAATAATTTGTAACACCTGTTACTGATAGTTTGTTCGAGATGACGACTTTCCGACGCAGCATTCAGGTATTTGATTGTCTTTTGGTGTACTTTGTAGAAGGATGTTCACCGGAGCATATTCGGAATGTCGCTGTTGCTTGGGCAGCGAGTCTCAGTGGCAGGGGAGGGGTCAACCATGGCACTGAATAACAATAAGCAGACGTCCATATGTGGAAGAGGGTAAGAAACTTTTATTTGAATTGATTGCAAAATCTGCCGTTTTGTGTCAAGAACTCTGCGGCTGCGATATGAACTTGTGCCACGCCTACCTTCAGAACGAAAGGTCATTGGTCAGCGGAAAAAAATTGTTTTGGCCATTACTAAACACGGAGACATTGAATTAACTAGCAGTGTGCACGGGTATTACGGGTAGGCCTATGCCGATTACTCTCAAACTGTATGGAAACTAAGTTGAACTGAGGTTAAATGTCATAAAAAAATGTCAAATGTACAAATTCAAGGCAATTTGTGTTATTTTGTGTTATTGAAGACACGTGTGTCTTGTACACCTTTAGAACGAAAGGTCAAAGGTGAAAGGTCAACAGTCAAATAAACCAACAGGGATTTTTTTTGCTATAAATCCAAGGAAAGCATTGAATTGAATTGCAACTTTACAGTTATGTCCTTACTTGAGTTCCGCTTCAATGGTTCTTGTCCGTACCGGTTAGCCAAATGTTTTGGTATTTGTTCTTTTGCTTTCACTGAGTGGGTTTGTGAGGGCGTTGCTTGCCAGAGTCTATACTATTCACTAGGACCGTGACAAAAATAGAATATGGATATTTGTCTTTCCGTAAGGAATGTCCTGAGGGGAATGAGCGCTATATGAGTTACATGGAAAACAGGGAGTCCTGAGGGTTCCGGAGAGCTACGTCCTAGAGACGGTATATTAGGCTAGGAATGTCAATCTGGGTCGCATTGACCTATGTGTACCACCGCTAGGTTACCTTTCTCAGCTGAATATTCTGGGATCCACGGAGAGCAACCATTAGTAGTTATACATGGATCCCATCATATTATTGTTCTCAGAACCCGAAAAGATTTTCATTCTAATATATGGGAGCAGCAGCTTTGAAGCTATTCCTACCAGTAGTGGCGTGGCGTCGCCAAACATTTCAATCAGGTGGGGGGGGGGGGGAGGGCACAGGACTTAATTAGGGGGCACAATGTTAATTTGTAAATGCCGTCCTGGGGAGGGGTCTAATGTCTTAATTTTTGATTAATTAAGGGTCCTCAGATGTAACCTGGTGCTATATTTTGCAACTTGAAGTAACTCTATGTTCAAGAATTATCGGGCTTAGTCTTTCCGATATTTATGTTTTTAATTTAGGCAGATAAAAATGTTATACACAAAATGGAAATTAACCCTTATGCTTTGTAATGTTGTTAATGAGGGTGTTGAAAATTGAAATTGAAATTCATGCAGGGTAGAAGATAAGTTCAAGCACTAACGATTCACGCCGGGCCTCTGTGACCTTGTTACTGAGAAAGCAACTCGGAAATCCTGTGAGTGGCTTCACTGGGCCTTATTGCCAAGAGAGATAGGTGACAACCATTGCATACTTTCTCTCTATCTTGCGAGAAAATATATTTCCGAGAAAAATAATGCGTTCGTAAAACAGCCTCTTCTTTGTCGATCGTATGGCAAAGCCGTTTTAGTTTTTATTCTGTATTTGATGATATCACCAATTATTTGATGATATCAGAAAATCAGTTGATGATATCACCATTTGAATTAGTGATATGTACATATCAACAAATGATTGTTGATATCAGCAAATCAATTGCTGATATAGCCATTGTTTTGATGATATCAGCAAATCATTTGCAGATATCAGCAAATCATTTGCTGATACCACCAATTTAATTGCTGATATCAACAATTATTTGGTGGTATCAGCAAATCATTGCTGATACCATCAAATATTTGATGATATCACCAATTATTTGATGATATCAGCAAATCAATTGATGATATCAGCAATTGAATTGATGATATCATCAAATCACTTGCTGATATCACCAAATCAATTGCTGATATCACCAATTAATTAACGATATGTAGAATTGCTGATATCATCAAATATTTGTTGATAACACCAATTATTTGATGATATCATCAAATAATTGCTGATATCAGCAATTGAGTTGCTGATATCATCAATTAATTAGTGATATCATCAAATATTAGTTGATATCACCAATAATTTGCTGATATCATCAAATAATTGATTATATCAGTAATTGAATTGGTGATATCATCAAATATTTGATGCCGATATCACCAAATACAGAATAAAAACTAAAACGGCTTGCCATACGATCGGATGACAGCATTGGCTTCAGACAACCACAGCCTGAACGGCTCCTGACGTCATGGAGTAAAGTTCACATAATGCTAACACATGCGTATGTTCGTGAGCTGGTTGGCAAACATGCTAAACTACCAGCGTTAACTTCTTTACAGTACTGATAGTAACACAACGCTACATATACACACCTCAAGAGGAATACTGACGCTTTTTCGGCATTGCAGGTTCATCTGATATCTGACAGTAGTTTATAGAGGTAAACAATTTTTTTGTTGAGAATTGCACTGTGCCAATACTAGACTGACCCACTTGCAATACCTACTGTATTATAAGTTTCACACACTACCACATGTTCGAAGTTTGTGCCGTTCAAGTGATATACAACAAGGAAGTTATTCGAGTACGTGCAGCTACAGTGGTGTACTTCACGTATATGGCTCCTCACAGTGACTAAGGTTGCAAACATTGGTCTCTACAGTTTAGTGGTTGCAACAGCAAATTGTATCCTACACTGTACGTGCATACGTGTCAAGGTATAATGAGATTATTGACAAACGTGTCATGCGGATTTGCTAGGACACTTACGAGCCCAGACTGTGAGTAGTAGGCCTACGGCTATATTTGTAGGATGTTCTATAACCCGCACTCGAGCACTGTACTGGCTGCGAGAAAGGTACACTGCTTGCGAGAATGTCTACGTTGCGATTTTCTGATTTGTCGTCAATAATAATAATAATAATAATAATAATAATAATAATAATAATAATAATAATAAAAAACTTCCGATAACATCAAAGCCTTGACGGTGGACATAAGTCATATAAGCATATTCTAGATTTTCTTTTTATGCGCTAAGTAATTTCAGAGTCCGAAACGAGATATCAGTTTGCGATTTCTCAGACTTACGTGCCATCTGACCAAATACAGGTTCTAGACGCTTGCACTATCGACGTCAATTTATCCTGCAAGAAGACTGGAAGGTGATATCCGCTTCAATATTACTCTGGCCTCACACCAGCTAAAGTCACAATGGGGAGGGGGGGGGGGGGGGGGGGGGGGAGACTGCTATTCAATTTAACATGGTGCCATCCCATACCCCCATGGGCGGCGATCATGGGGGACGGGGGACATGTCCCCCCAATATTTTAGGTGGGGGGTATAGTATCTAATATCCCCCAATATTTGGTGGCACAGTTTTATTGTGTGGTTATAAATAGAAATTAATGCGTGAGATTATTTATCCAATTCATTTTTGGCGGTGGCTAAAACTTCATCCAACACATGCTGCATGAGGCAAATGACTCTTCGTGGTCGTTTCTGTGACCTGTGACCGTATAGCATGTTGTCACTCATGGTTATTACCATGTCTGTACATCTCTTGTGTATGAGTGTAAGTACGTACAATCACATACAATATATAATCCACATCGATATGGGTTCACCGCAGGCGCGTAGCCAAGGGGGGGGGGCGAAAGGGGGGGCGAAGGTGGAAACCGCCCCCCCCCCC
>JAIPMN010031347.1:0-11542 GCA_020650975.1 Apostichopus californicus
ATATATAACCGAAACTGATTTATTATTACAATTGAAATAGTTTTATATGTTATGTTATCTTAATAAAATTCATTTATCATGTTTATCCGCCAATACAAAACTAAAATTCAGATTTACAAGTTGACTCCTTTTCTAAAAGAAATATCAATAATACGTCTTAAACTGATTGATGACGTTAGTTGCCAAAAGGCTGATTTGTTTTATTACTTATTAATCTGCTGAGAAAATAAAAATTTAACTTTTATTTGTTCTCCTCTTCTGAAGATATGAAAACGCAATTGGGGAAAAATGCTTCGAACGATCCGACTGAAAAGTTTCGAAATGGTAAATGAATGAATGAATACAATTTATTTGTGCTAGAATATCAATCGAATAAGGTTTTCTTTTTCATTGGAAATAGTGAATGTATTACTTCAGATTCAACTGAACTTTTCCCTACTATGCAATGAATACTTTTCTAAGAAAGCTACCTCATCATTTTCATTCAATTCTCGGGTAATGGAGACTATTTGTTTCTGAGCCACAATAAAACTTTACTGCCCTCAATTACCCATCTTATAGATCAGAAAATCATCGTTACAAAGCAGGATCGATTATTTCATTTCACCTGTTCATAGTTTTTGTTAGGACATATTAATGTTTTTAGTTTAATTTTCTTTGAGAAGTGTACAGATGAAATTGTAGAAATGCAGAATTACTGACGTAATGTCATATTTATCTATATTTAACGTAGTTAAGTGCGCCGTTTGTCATTTGAAAAGGTTCAGGGCAGTTATTATTTGTTGTTGGTAAAACTAAATGGTTGTATTCAAGTGCTAAGATAATTCATTCGACTTCGTTTGTTTCCATAAATTAGAGGACACGAAGAGAGAACTTACCGAACTTGCCGAACTTACAAAAGGAAATAAGAGTGGTAAGAGCCCTCACCATTGAGCATTCATGGTCCAAATGTTTCTTGGCCATTTTGTCGAATTTCTTCACTGCACATTTTTATGTTTTACCGATGACTCGGCGAGTTCCGTGTAGTTGTTAAGCTGCAGTGACGTGCATACTTTCATCAGGCTCACTTTTTATATACAGACTAATTATCCTTCGTAAAGCACCGATACACTGCACCAGGATGCACAAAACTCTTCTTTGCTACGACAGGGAAGCAATACAAGACCTACAAACATACAGTATTATCAGAATAAGCGATGCAAAATTGCAAGTCTTGCAGAAGTAGGCGTATGGCAAGTTTATATGTAGAAATGAAAAGCTCCGTGATATTGTTTGCCCAATTTAGGGAATTTTGGTATCATTTGATAAAAAAGCTTTCCCTGAGTGATCACACTAATAACTGCATAAAATAGCATAAAAGGAAACCCACATTACCCACCTTTTTTAATATAAACATGATACTAAAAAATATGCTCATTAATTCCACTATTAAATTTGTATATAAAAGTTCCAATTTTCCAAATAGTTTCTACATATTCAAGCCTTATTTATATCCGAGCTGTTCACTCGGAAGAAAAGCCAGTGAAGCAAAATTCAATCTGAAACCTTTGCATTCATAGGCTGAATGTTCGGCAGTTGATCACTCAACCAAAAGTGAAATAAAATAGTAATCATTACTTTAACTGCAAATTATATCTTTTATAATCATGTGAATTTTTATTAGTGAATGAACCCATTCTCAAATGGATACAACAACACAACTATAGTGTTGGACATATTTGACTTATTATTTGGACGCTAATCAACAATTGTGATTGTGGAGTTTGCTGAGTTGGCTTTTACATCAATTTATATGCAAGGTGTTCTTTGTTATTACCCAGTAATCCCAGTAAACATTAGTGCCAATCATTTGCAGCTCCTGATGAAGATTAGCTAACATCTTTCAAGCATGTTTCTATGTCATAGCTTTCCCACAGATCTAACGTTACATGGGTTGTATCATGATCAACATTTAAAAAAAATTGTGGCACAAATGGTGATGAAAAGGTTTCTTTTATTTGGTTGCAACACTATGAATAAGATCAAAGTGATGACCAGTTTAGCGTGTTTGTCTTTTGTCTTCTCGAGGCTACTCTGAAAGTTTATAGGAAGTCTTAGTTGTGAATATTCTGACTGACAGTGTACAGATTAATTGATTGCCATTTTGAGTTGACTATAGCCTATAGGAAAAATGACAATATTATGGCAAACTCAATTGATATTTTGCGTTACGGTTCACTTGTTACAGATAATTTCTATTCGTGCTTATTTCGTGTTATTTGTATCTTCAAAAAAAAATAAATAAAAAAGAAACAAATGTAAACAGGAAAGAACACTACGAACTGCAAAATGTGATCGATGTAAAATCCCAAATTGTGAAAACTGTCAATAACAATATAGGATACATCAGTGCCTTTTCAGCAACAAATGGAAGTTAAAGAATACTATCGTACCTGACCAAAGTTTAAAGTTGATCGTTGCCTATCACATGTCTTTCGTTCCTTACATCACAGATGCGGTAACATGTGCTGAAATATCTAATCAAATGTTTGTTTTTTAAGTTGAAGCAGTTACGAGAATATCAATCTTTTTCAATGGTACTCACGCCTTTAATTTTGCTGTCTTAACATTTCTACATGAAAAAGTAATACCCAAGGTTCAACAGGGAAGTCCCAATGGCCTCCCAATACGAAGTAATACATTAGTATAAACTGTCTTCGGAGCTCGAAAAACAGATTCTAGAAATGACTCTGTAGATGGGATGAAATACATAAATGCTTATTATGAGTGTCGATACTCTCCTTGTTGTTAAAACTCCCCTTAAGATTTTCTACCACTCATCTACGACAGTTAGTAATCATGACAATGGAGCAAAGTATATCGAAACAGTAGTAGTAAATATATTCACCAAACCCTCAATTAATATTCTACACATAAACAAACCATGACTGAAAAGTAAGACATCAATAGTAGACAAGGGCGTAGGAACCGGTGGGGCTGGGGGGCTGGCGCCCCCCCAGTGAAAAATATGGTGGGGCGGAAGTATCATTCCGCCCCCCCGCTCCGCAAGTCAGAAAACCCCTTTTTCATTTCCAAATGAGAAAAAAATCTCATTTGGAGCACCAAATTGCATCTAAGGCCAGGTGAAAATGCAAAAAAAATCCCTCCCCTTAGACCCCTCCCCCAGGCCGGCCATCAGTCTTCAGCCCCCCCCACTCAAAAGTACCTTCCTACGCCACTGATAGTAGATGATATGTTAGGTGGCATAGGTTTTATTGTTACAATTTGTTGTATTTATTCAACTTCGTTTGGCGTCATATTTATCTTAATGTTGCACAGATCTCCAGTGTAGCTTATCCGTTTCATTTGTACTTTAGGCAATTGTAGTTTGAGTCGATCAATTAATTTATGTACCTTTATATAGCATTTTTATTAATTAAGCAATGTACGGTCTAACGTACCCAACTTTGTATCTTTGAAATTAAGGAATGATAGGGGAAGGTTACCACTCTTGGAACGAGTTGAAAACAAACTTCAAATGATCAATAAAACTAGCGACCAACTGATATGAATCATTGACTTTGTGGAACAAAAAATTTGTCCCATTTGACTTTCACCAAGGTCATCTTAGTTCTTTTACCAAGGTTAGCTAATGTTAATCACGGTTAAGAAGAATCATGCTGAATCGTAGGTTTCTTCTGAGCGAAAGATAATTCAAATCCATTTGAAAAGAATTCACATACTACCTGTGTTAGAAATATATCAATCTGTTAATCCAAGTGTGGTGAAATATAGATTGGTTCAGTTTCACGTCTTCAAGTAACTCGTAAACTGTATGCCCCTGTTATGCATTGTGAATGTAACAGTGTACATATCAAATAGCTTTGAATGGGTAAGATCATGGCATGCATCGATAAATGAATGAAAAAAATGTTCCTTTACTTTATACATCTGCAAAGAATTGCTTAAGGAATTATCATTTTATTTTACAGATTCAAAACAGATGTGACAATGGTTGGTGATCTGGTAAAGATAAAACAAACTTGCTTCATTCTTTTGAAAACGAAGTCTTTAAATTTTCAAACTCTGAATGTTTTACTATTTGCTCATGTTTATTGTTCAATATTTGTTTTTATTTTAAGCGTGTTGATAGTAAATTTTGTGACTCCAGTTTTTAAAGCAGCCTACAAAGAAATATTTATTCACGAATAAAGGACCACGTTCAAGAAAAAATCCCTTTCATGTTGAATGTATTAATATTTTATATTATACGGTGTTGAACATGGACACTTAAACGCTGCTCATATTCTCTTCCTCTCTTTCCCCTTTTTCTTCTTTTCTTCTCTTGTGATGCAGATAGAGGGAGAATCTTTGCATCATAACCAAGATGAACAAACTATGGAAACGCCATCAATGTGATCCTTCTAAAACCATTAGTTTATATTTCGAGTTAAATGTATCATGACAGCCATCGAAGTATTGTATTAGTTTGCAATGGTAACTGATAACACTCAGTTTCCAGAAACAAGGCAGCGTATATTGTTAATCCTATACAAGTGTTTGTCACTCTCTTCCGCCGAGCTTTGCCATTTTCATATCGAACAGTTCATTCCAACATACCAACATTTCCATAGAGGCCAAAGAACGACAACAATAAATTAATATGCCTGTAGTATCTGGAATTGTTTTCGGAATCTGTAGTAACCAATCTGAATTGTACCATTTCTCGGAAAAGATTCGCTTTCTGCGATACACCGAGCGTGTCAGCATCGGTTATCGATCATTGATCAAAGAAATTGTGTTTGTAATAGTTTGTAGACTATTTCTTTCTTTTTGATGATATTTTACTTATATTAAATTTTTTAATACATAAATTGTTCAATCTGTAAAGGACAAGCATATTAGTCTAAGTCATGTAAATTCAAATATTGTCAAGAAAAATAACATTAAAGAAATGCAAAATTGTTGTTGGGTTGTCTTTTTTTATATTTGTAAGCATGTTTTGTGTTTTTACCTAACGGTAAGCAAATTTGTAATTATTGAATGAAGTTTTCAAGGTTTCAGTGTGGAGTGTCAGTTTTTTGTATAAATAATGTACAATGCCGTGTATTCCATTTACACATGAAATTCAGTATGTTTGTTTTATGACGAAATGAAGACAAATAATTAGATTTAACAGTCCAAGCGTGCTGCACATTTTAATGTTAAATATCAAAATGTTATCTTAAAAAAAAAAAAAACTTTTTAATATTACCCAGTTACAAAAGTGTTTTCCCATATTACCGTTACTTCTTCTACTGTCACATCAAAGTATTTTTTTGCTATAAATCAGTTGATTATTGTGCGATATATTGATGATAGTGGCTGTGACAAAATGATCTTTGATAGATCATATCAGGTATTGAAGAAAGTCCAAAGATGTTTCGAAAATGTCCATATGGCGTTTGAGAAATTAATCTCTTCTTGTCAGAAAGATATTTCTGGACTAAACACAGTCTGCTGTAACTTGTGTGTGCGTAACATAACGTAGCATACATACTGTAAGGCAATGGAAAGCACAACTGCATATCTGGACTATAAGCTTATTACATTTCCAGCCCATTGTTACTTATGCTTACCTTGTAAAATCAAGGGAGGTTATCCCTTGCATTAAATGCTTCCCTTTATTTTCCCAAAAAACAGTTCTATCAGTTCAAAACATAGTGGTTGACACAAAGAGACCCGTGACTCAGTTGTCGATTGACAAAGGACATGACATTGTGTGAGTTTAATCAATTGTAACCAAAATGATGTTAGTTTGATGAATGGTTTTTAATCATTGTTATTTTAATGACTAACACATCTGTAATCCAACTTCTGTAAGGGAGTTTTCCTCATTGCGCCTTTGTATATTCCCTGTCTTACATTAAGCTATTCTAGCAGGTAAATCAGAATAAACGAAATGTTATAAATAACAAAAGACACAAGTATATCCTTGTATACACAACATTTACCATTTCTCAATGAACGTTGATGACCTCTTTTGAAACTATTATTTCAAATGTAAATCTCTACATTTCAAGATAATTGTTCATAATAAATCTTCAAAAATGTAATTGCGCTACTTCAGCTGATAAATTATTCTTATGTCCAACAGAGAGGATGAGATACAAATAGTTGACATTTCAACTGAAGAACGAATGATTCCATCCAAGAACATGGTTCGTAATCACTTACACTGCAGATGGCACACACGTTACTTTGATAGACTACACAACACGGCAACCCATAATTTCCAAATTAGATGATTATTCCGCTTGCGCTTAAGCTTTGTTTAATCTCATCTGCATCTTGCGATTTAAGTGACGAAGCTTCATCAATAAATAGGTCTTACGATAAAATGCATCATATTGCGTTTGATTTTCATTGCGGACCAATAAATTACATTTAATCAACGTTCATTGTTTTCAATTTGGAACAATGTTAGTTAACCTGCATTAAGTTAGTCATGAGTATAGTGTTGTTCACTGGAATCAAATCCACGTTTAGTTTAACCTTCCGCAGCACCGACACCACATTTTGAAAATGAAGTATTGGCACTTTAGATTAATGTTAGTTATAAAAGTGAAAGGACCTAATTTTTCGATCCTAGTAAGGTCTTCTTCAGAGGCTTGATGAGACGATCAAACAGAGAGGCGGGTTAAGTAGACAATAAGGACAGTCGAGTTAATCGGAACATTGAACGCTGAAATGAGCAGAAACGACAGAAGAATGAGCATTGTGATAGAAGGAAACAGGTGATGAACAGAGGTGTTAGAGCTGAAATGTCAAGAAGATAAAAATAAGGAGTATAAAACAGGGCAGACTGCTATAAAGGAGAGGCAGGGAATGGATAAACAAAGGGTTGGGTTGGGTTATAAGGAACAGACTGTGGTTGGACAAGGGTTGTCTTTCCTTGTAATTATCAATTAAGCCTGTTGTGCAACCATTTACATCTCAGTATAACTCTGACGAAGATCCTACTAGAGTCGACACTACATGGTGTGAAACATTTATATATTTTCATACACGGTTTTACAGTAGTCAAGTTGTTTTTAACAACTTAATCACTTTATAATTTTTTTTATGCTGATTGTTCTGTAAACATTGTTTTGGTGTAATAAGAAAGTAGTCTCTTTCATTGGTGGCTATTTTAACACGTACAATAATTCGTGGTTCTATGCAACATATATTCGTAAATGATTTTTGTAAAATTGTTGCTATGCATCCTTCACGAGTTTCGTTAATGGTTTGTTTTGTGCAATCAAAATTTAATACATTGTTGGATTGTTTACCAGGTAATCAACGAAATCAACTACACCGACATAGATCACGGAGAATACGACAACAAAGATGAGGACTTCCATTCTTCATTTCAGCCAACAGACTACGCTGATGTGGTCATTGTATAATTGTGATACATTTGTGGAATACGTGTACGACACTCTAGCTATGAGCAACAACCATTGCATCCTTTTGAAAGGATTCTTAATACAGATTTAAACGTATGTGGGATCTGTTCAGTAGTCCATTCGCATCACTACAATGTTGCATCCTATGTTTAAATTATTGATACTTCCATGCAAGTTTCCTTTAAAGGTGCAACACCACATATCCTACTCTTAATTGCAAGTGGTGTGTACTATTTATGTTGACTTAGTGTATTGGAATAACATGCTCACTAAACAAAATTACCTTTTACAATTTAAATTTTACAGAATTACATTACTTTTTAAATTGTTAACAGCTTAGACATGGCTTTGATAAGTTTAAGTAATTCTTATGTAGTTGATGTAAAATAAAAGGTGTTCGACTCACATTGACTGATTTGTATACGAGCCTTTCTGTAAAGCTGTTTTTTTCTGTGTACTTATTTCTCTCGTAAAGTATCCAGTAAGTTAGTGTATGTCTATTTATTCATTATATATTAGTCTCTGTTATCATACCCTCCCCTTTTTTATGTGGTTAATTCATGATGGACGTAAGTAATGCAGTAATTCATAAGCAATAAAACTGCAACATATTTACTGTGCATTATGATTTGTGTCGGGAGTATTCACTTACTTAACAGCGGTAATTTAAAAACATATTCTTGGATACCCGAACAATTTGGATCATTCTTTCGCCAGAAGGTTAGAAATTCGTTTAAATAATATGAATCCAGGCGTCTTCTTAAAGTACTCAGTCTGGCTACAAAAATTCAAACTCTCAACGGGTATTTAAATATTGGTACACGAGGATTGAGTCCCTTTTGGCATTTGATTCTTCAACGAAAGTTTGTCTTTACATTTTGCAAAAGTAAATCAAGAAAAGTTTTTTTTATTAAATTAGTAGTACGATGATTTGTACCATACATACAAGCTTAGAATATTCGACAGGATACATCTTGCTTTCTTCATTGTGAGTTTCTTAAAGTATATTTGTTTAGTGGGTCTTTCTTGTACGTAGGAAATTTTATAGCTTACACAGCTCATGTTCTCTTCTTTAAATGGTATTACAAGTTCTTAACTATTATTGCTTCGAATATACAATAGTCTCAACAGATGAAAGTGTGAAGAATAATAATAATAATAATCTCTAAGAGCCCACTATTGACAGCATTAATCCTATGCCTTTCCCAATTTTCATGGACAGGTAATACAATTCACTTAGCTTTTACACAGTTTTGTGATCACACAGCAGATATCTTTGAATAAATAGTTGGAAACACTGATGTAAAGCGACCTGACCATTATATAAATATTGTAAGATATTGGTTCTCGGAAACGATTAAAATAATGTAGAATCAAAATATTGCTCTATTACTTACCTGGTTTTGGTGAAGTTTTCCTTTTAAACACTCAACACGGTTATTAGTTTTAAAAATGATATGACTACCATTTATACGTCAGGAGTCTTAGTCACGTAGCTGTGGCATCTAATAAGGCGAGTAAATTCCAAGATGGCCCCATTGAAGGCAACATTAAATATACAATAACAACGGTGATGACAGGGCTTTAATGACAATTTCAGTATTTGAATGGTAATTTGAACATTGCCTTGGTTCATCGATTAACTTTTCTTAGAAAGCCCTTTGCATTACATGGTTTTGAAACTTGGGTAGGATGATTTGACTTAATGTGGGTTACCATAGGGTGGCACAATAACATGTGGTGGACTTATCACTTTGAAGTGAGGATCAAAAAGTTATGCGTGTGTACTCCAGTGTGGGTGGATGTGTTCGAACAAACAAGTTTGTTAGGAACTTCTCCTAAACCGTACACCCGATTGGCTGTGAATTCGATGGATATGTCAATGGGCTTACCATCAAGTGCCACCGTGCATTATGACATCAAAGGTCAAAAGTCAAACCAAAACAACATTTGGTCATTGTGAGCCTACGGAAATGACAAAATGACGATGATGTGGGACAATAGACTGTAAGTTGCAATATATTATTTAATGTAGACGCAAAAAGTCACGTTGTAAAAGAACCATTTTGTGAGAAATCGTTTCTCTGACTATTCCTTAACCACAAGGCCGATGAATTTTAGACTTGGTGGGTCAAAGGTCAAATTAAAATATCAGCATTGCGGCCATTACACGTATACCAAAAGTACAATATGGCACAATATTTCATACAGTAAGCTACCAAAGATTCCATGTATTTATGTAAATAGGCCACGGAATCAAAGGAGGCCAAAGATCTAATTTGTGCGAAAAATCGTTTCGAAAACATCTCATTGAGAATAGGTTCGATGGACTTAAAACTTTTGTAAGAACGAGGATGGGTTGCAGTGCGTATGTGATTAATGACATGATAGGTCAGATTTCAAGTAATCCCCTCTCCGGGGGCAAAAACCATTCATATGTATACCCTAAAACAAAATTTCCGGAACCTTCAAGCACAGGTAGATTACCACAGACTAAATATCTTCCGAGCAGTAATTCATGTGAAATTATGCAACGTGATTAAATGGAGTAAGCGTAAACTTGTGATTGTACCTAAATGACCAAACATGTGTGATTAACTGACGTTGAATCCTTAACAAAAGCGCTAGAGATTTAAATTTAGTAATAAGATTGATCTTTTTGCTGCTATGGATAGATGAAACTATCAGCTACCAAACAAATTAATTCTTTATACCTCAGTAATGTAGTTATTCTTAAGTATGTAGTGTCGTTTTATGTGCAATACCCTTATTATTTGTAAAAAAGTGCAACCGGAAAGAAAAAAGTAAAGCTTACAGAAAGAACTAACATCGCAAATACGAGTAACATTCAAAATACCGCATCGGTATCATTATGAGCAAGCCTACAGACAAAACAAATGATTTTTATCAACGAAAAGGATGAGCTATTCGAAAATATGCACTAACTAAACCGTGTGGACAAAGATATTTAATAATGTAAAGATTTCAAGTTGAATGACTAAGATTACCATTTAAACACTCAAAAACAAAACAATAAAATTAAGCCAAACCTAATCTTTTTCCAATGTAAATGATATCAACAGGTCAATCAAAATCCTACACAGTTCTACTTTCAATGATTGTCTATGAAAGTGATTGTCTATGAAAGTGATTTGTGTTATTTGTGTTATTTTTATTTTCAAAACAAATTGTTGGTATTGGAATATGTTCCAACCACCCCAACACGTTTATTTATGTAAACGACAATTATATAAGCATAAACTGGAAGAAGTATTTATATATTTAATTTTATACTATTTGTAAATTACTAGTATATCAGAGTTCAGCCGATACTCATAGCTAGTACATTAACTACTGGTGCCACCTTTAACACATCTTACCATGTCACGCAATCAATGGTTGGTACAGCAACTACTGTTCATGTCCCACAACCCTGCATCAGTAATTGCTACATTGTTACAGGACATGAACAGTAGTTACTGTACGAGCCATGAGTATCGGATGCAGAGTTTCTAAGCAGAAGAAGAACAAAGTTGCGTTTATAGAGCTAAATAGGATTGTTCCGTATGTCCTGGATGAATTTGTCATACATAATATGACAAGATATTTGTCTCCGTTCCGTGAAAGTGACTCTGATGAAACATAATTACAATAAATGAAGAAAAAAAGAAGAGTATCTAATAGAAATGTAAACAGGAATTTGTCGAAACACGTCATTTCTAACACAAAGTTTACAGATAGACAACGTCATATTCAATTAATTATTTCGTACGTACAGTGGGATTGGGCGGTATTTTGTGAATATTGCAATAGTTGTTACTGTTGAACAAGACCAAAGTCATATCAAGGACTTGTACAAGAACGTTCTGGTATCTTCTTAAGTATATAAATTTGCTAGTCATAAAAATAATTAACTGATGAAGTATGCATAACATAATGAACGTCTATAAGGGATCGATGATAGTGCCTCGCTGGGCAACAAACCCGTCACAGAGGTTACTGTTGCATCTGTAATTGCTCAGGAATGCTTCCGAGAAACCGAAATTCTTTATAAATCCATTGTATTGTCAATATAATGTGTTTTCTCTGTTATTGCTTTTTTAAGTTGTCGACGCCTAGACCATATGACTATA
>JAIPMN010031357.1:0-12833 GCA_020650975.1 Apostichopus californicus
TTTACAACGTGAAAACAGTTTGCAGGAAAGAAAGTTTGGCCGTGTATCGTTATATAACACACTTCTCCCACCATATCAAGTATATTTTCAGGTGATTTATACCAATAGATTTAGTTTTGGGGTGATTTAAGGCTTAGGTGTCCGGAATACGAAGTGCCCATGCTACTAGTGCTTGACCCATACTCATTACTTAACTTAGTATCACCGCTATCATTTCTGATAACCCTTAATGCCCTTACTATCGCGAATTTACAGTATAGTCAGTATTGCTAATTTCGGAACACTGCCAATTTCGGACACCCCTAAGAAATGCACGATTTCACCATGACAACCTACAGGAAGAGCCAAATTTCACCAAAAAGTATGAAATGACCCGTGTGCAAGTAAATACTTACATATTTGTCAATAAAATGACGGAGATCTATGAAGTCTGTTATAATTACTGAAAGAGCAACTGCGCCACCAATTTTATCACCAGCGCCACACTGTGGGACTGTGTGTCCGAAAATTAGCAATACTCTAGCAAAGAAATACCAGTTCCACAATCACAAGAATCTTCTTGGAATACAACGTGAAAACAGGGGTGTTACTAAAATGAATGACAATTGCGTTACACATAACGAATGACAATATGTTGTACACACTAAAAAATTGCGTTGACTAAAACGAATGACAGTGACATTTGCTTCAACCCGATATCCCAGTTCAAACTTCGTGGGTAGCCCAAGTGGACGCGAAGTGCGTGGCTTACAGATCTAGTAAAGTACGGACAAGAAACGCACCTTATAGTAAGCGAAATTGTATTCTGATTTTAAAAAGTATAATTTAACGTCATTTTTCCGATATTAATTGTTTGTGAGTCCTTATATTGGACATTTCTATGAACATTTTTTTTTAGGGGGAGGGGGTGCATCCCCATGGTTTCTATCCGTAAATTACACTAAAACCCTGCAACCACGTAACATGAGATTTTCCTCAAATCACTTTTGCGCAGAAAACCAATAACCGCGCATTTACTCCACTCCGTTAATCATTCTATCTCTTCCCACCACCGTCCTTCGTTGTCATTCGTTGTCATTCGTTGTCATTCGCTGTCATTCGCTGTCATTCGCGAATGATAATTAACCCTGTACAAAGTCAATTGTCATTCGGTCATTCGTTTTAGTTTGTCCCTGAAAACAGTTTGCAGGAAAGAAAGTTTGGCCGTGTATCGTAATATAACACTCTTCTCCCACCATATCAAGTATATTTTCAGGTGATTTATACCAATAGATATAGTTTTGGGGTGATTTAAGGCTTAGGTGTCCGGAATACGAAGTGCCCATGCTATAACAAAATGTTACTAGCAGTAGCTAGTACGTGATTAAGTGCTTGACCCATACTCATTACTTAACTTAGGCCTAGTATTAGTTATTACTATTATTAGCTTATATGCCTAGCCTAACGAGTACTGGCTACGTAGCCTAGGCTATATGCTTTTTTAGTGGCAAGATAGGCCAACTTAGCTTCGGCTAAGTCTAACTTTGGATAGGAATATAACTATAATAACCGGACGACATCAAGTGCTAAATTGAGAAAATTGTACTTACTCGGCTAGTGACACCATTACTGATGTCTGGACAGACGTTGATGGGGTTGAGAAAAATAAATTAGGCCCAACTCAGAGGAAAATGAGCTGCGTGACCATGTAGCTAATAAGAATAACCTTGCACACTTAGCACCAACGTACGGAAGCGTAGAAGGGACATTGCATTGACGAGTTACCGACTTGACAAAACGACAAATTATCTGCAACTTGACGAGTTGACGAGATGGTACGTGACAAAATTCAGAAAATTGACGTTTTGACGAGATAACGGATCTCGTCAATGCATCAATATGAGATGGTAGTAAGTGTGCAACTCGTCAATTTGCAGAAAATTGATTGCAGGAAATTTAGCAAAGCACATGAGAACACACACAGGAGTGAAACCCAATCAATGCAGCCATTTTATAATCTGCCTTGTAGAAATGAAGCCTAAGAACAACAGGGAAATATGCAAGAGGAGAAAGCCTTACCAATATGTTCCTCTTGTGACAAATTTTGTTCTCAAACAGTGAAGCAACACGAAAGATTTCATGCAGGGATATGAAACCTTACCAAGTGGCTATCCTGAAAATAAAGGGTCGACTAGATTTTTTTTTATCTACTACAAGGGTACACACAGTACATGATAGCAGTTTTCACTTATTCTGAGGCATTAAAATTCAATGGGAAGTAATACAAAGGTCCAGGCTCAGGGTGGGGCTCCAGGATCCTCAAAGCCCCCAGAACAAATTCTGCTCTCAGTGTGTCTCTATATGTCGATTTTGTTAGTACTTACAGCAAGAATTATTGTTGATTCAGACAGTGAAGAACTATTATTAAAGAGAGAACATTACTGTAAGAACTATTAGTAAAACATGACAAAATATTCATTTTCTCCATGTGAACAATGCCAACTTTGCTTGGTGCTTTGGTTAGAATGTTTTTTATATTTATTTAAATACATCTCATTCTCGATTATTTCAAGTTGTGTATGAGATGCCATAAAATGGTGGCGTCTTACCAAAGATCATTTCCTTGGTTTCCCCAATCAATGATGTGTATCTTCTTTCCTTTTGGGGTACGATCTTTGGTATTACGCAATATTCCAAAATGGCTGCGCTCATGTTGTCTGCTCAATTGCTCTTTTAATCATATTAGGCTAAGTAACGGTAGGAATAATAATCTGAACTTTTTATTTTTAAGGGGTTTTATTTGAACGATTATCTGTCTCCATGATTGACATTAAATATTTCAACGAACCCATTATACATGTACTGAAATAGAGGTGCTTTCCGTTTGTTGATCATTTCGAATAGTATAGGCGGTAGGCCCACAGGCGCTACTATACGTCTCAGTATATGCTACATAGTATTGCGGTCAGCCTAAGGGGTGCCTATGTGTAGTATACCAATCCTAAGTGCAGTTTATTGTAGGCTTGGGCTTCTCATAAGTCATGATGCAGTGTGTAAGATTTGACTGGGTCTATGCCAAGATATGTCTATGTTAGGCTAAGTGATGTCTGAAGTGAGAGCCAATCGTTCTGTTTTTGTTTTGAGAAATTGCAGCACCCTTAAAAGAGGTTGGTTACCGCGTCCCTTTAAGGAGTTGTAATATGAAGAGAAATTCCAATTGTATTATGCTGTGGTGGCTACACCATCTTTACCATCAGGACAGTTCATTTTGTACCATTCCTTTTAAGAAAAACCCATCCTTACGTCTCTACATCGTTATTACTATGAACTAAGTCCAATGTATCATGCTTTTGTGGCTACACCGTTGGTTCATTTATATGCATAGGGAAGTTCAATATGAGGAGAAATGCCAAACCTAATCTAACCAGTAACTTCAATGTATTATGCTGTTGTGGCTACACCATTGGGATGGTTCATTTTTGGTTTGCCATTCCTTTTAAGAACGACCCATTTTTACATCGTTATCATTATTACTATGGGACCTAATTGAAACTAAAATTGTTTTTGATATTATTACTAAAAACGTAATCAGATTCTTATTTTAACTTAGCCGTTTTGTGAAAGGGAAATTTCTAAAGGGTTATTTGATTACCTAGTTTAAGTGATGGTATTTCTAGTTCCAGCTTGGAGCTTTGTGTTACGGGGTGTTCTGCAATTAAGCCATCTTTATATTTTCACTGTCTCTGCATTATGATAGACCTACCAAGGCAGCATTTCATCTTGAATTTTTAAAAAAAATGGTTTGGTCTAACATTGCCTAGTCATAGACTTGGGCCTACCTTCTGTTTTTTCTCTAAATTTCAGCAGCATATTGTTGGATATTGATAGCTGAGTACAATATGGTACCTAGAGGTCATCTGCCATCATTTAAAGCACTTGGTATAAGCTATTAATACAAGTTCATATACCTGTTTTATATTTTGTTTTCATACAGTGATGAATTTAAGTACTGCTAGATTTTTGTTTTTGCCACCTTGCATTAATTTGGGGAAACATGTTGTAATTTGTTGTCATCAGAGTATTTTCATATCATGTTTATATTATTTTTACAGCCCATTCCAAGTATGGCAATTGGTCGTGCTCTCAAAGTAATTTGGGGTGGCAGTAAACTAAGGAGAGCATCCATTGTCACTGCAGCGGCATCTGTTGGTACATATGGCTTCTACAATGTGAACTCAAGATATCATCTGATTGACTGGTCTTCCATTGGAGTTGTCAGATTTGGCAGAGCTTTCTTTACAGTTCGTACAATTCTTCAATTTTTATTCAATGTGATAATTTTGTCGTATTTTATCCCTCGTTCCATAGCAACTCTGGAAGTGCCCTCTTGGGGATGGTATGATGCCATGCAAGTATACTGTAGTAAAATGACTGTCATAAGAGTGGAAGTGGTGATTTGAAATTTAAATGCCAAGCAACATTTGAGCACATCAACAAATTTGAAGGATGGTGCTAGATAGGATTTATCGATGACAAGCTGGAAGAAGATAAGTTTTAGATAATTAAGTTGGAGTGTGACTTCAGTACCTCTAGTCTAGTAAACAGTTTTGGGTAAAGTTACATTTTGTCATTGATATTACTGTCAAGTTAAGTTAAGCAATCCAGAGTATTTCAATTTTTTTTTTTTAATTTTTGAGGTTTAGTCTGTAAAGGTCTTAGGACACCTACAGTATGAACAACATTCTTCTAATCACTCTAATTGGCACTAGAAAGTAGAAACCATGAAAATAGCTGCAACTCCCATCAAAATCCATCAAAGATTGACCATTTTAGTTTTATTTTTTTATGATATATAAAGGGAGTGAATCCCTAATTTTCTGTTATGTTATCCCTTTGTTTTTACAACCTTCGATTCAAGGACATTGAACACAGGTTTGTGGCCAAAGTCGTTTTTTTGTAATATTTTATTGTCTTCTTTGAAAAGAGGAACATCTCATTATTAAATTATATATGTGGGTTTGTAATTAAAGGTTAACTTATTAAGGCCTAAAATTTGGATGAGTTCAACACTCCACATCATAGTTTGCACGTATTTTAGGAGTTTCCCAGATTTTCAAAAACTTCAAATGTGTTTATCTTGGAAACCAAAAGAGAATTTCGAAAAATTTCAACAGATTATTGAATGAGATTTATCACAGACAACAAATGTTCTGAATATGGGTCATATTGGCGAGCTGTTCGTGTAAATCTATCAATATTTCTTAAAACTCGGTATTTCCAAAAAATATTCAAAGCAGATATTTAATGAGTCGATGCATATATTTTGCTGTGGTCTGCTTTAATCTGCTACAATCTGCTACTATCTGGTAACAAAACAAATTAAAATAAGTTTATAATTTAGCAACCAGGAAATCAATGAATGAATATTAAATAAACAGATAAATCCAAAATATACTGAACAAATAATCATGTATACAGCAATCAAAAAATGTACCACGTTATATTAATGAATACACAACTTACATATAATCTTTGGCCTTACACCGGAAAACATTTCTTGCTTGTACACGTTCTTCATATCGACTAAACTTATATACTTGACAAACACAGAACCAACTTAAAAAACCAACTTAAAACACACATTCACGCACGCACAAACACAGTAGCATTGAAACTTTACATGACACACACTACGTAACAATACAGCGCATTGTGTGAGCGCATTTACAGTCCGTAGCACTTGAAGGTCAGCTGAATTTTATGTAGAGAAAAATATCCCCTTTCTTTCGATTTTCAGGCTGCATCCATCGTTGGTGACTACAAGACAAGTTTGCTATGGGTAGATTCGTCGGATCCAGACAGTTCTCAAATTTACTCAAAGGTAAATAATGCTCGAAGGTTTAAATGCTTCTTGCAGTATATAACATAACAGAAACATCTGGAAGATTGATCAAGTTTATTACTCTGCCTAATCATACAGTATTTCTTTTGTCTCTCTTTGCTTGTTTAATAAGTAATAAGTACGATGAAGAAAATAACAAGCATCAGAGAATGTGTAGCGATGTTATGAAGCACAGTGTGATGGTTCCATTATCTTTCAAAATTAACTCATTTATGCCAAGTATCACAGTATTTTTCTTTCTCATTTATATCATTTTCTTTCTCATTTTATATGGTTTATGCTTTCAGATTCACCTTCGGTCTGCTGAAAAATTGAAACAGCTCGCATGTTTAAATGGCGGTGTCTTCATAAAGGTCGGTCAACACATCGGTGCATTAGATTACTTGCTTCCATCAGAGTACGTCTCGACACTGAAAGTACTTCATGACAAAGCTCCTCAGTCTTCATTGAAGGATGTAAAGCGGGTAGTGGAGGAGGATCTTAATTGTAAGGTTAGTGGTGATCTACCTAGATTAATAAAGTTTACTTGCACAAGTCAGTATGTATGTATCAATTTGTGATGACCATGTACAGCAAGATGGTTTGTGGCAAAAGATCAATATGTAGTTACTCTGTGCTATCATTGCTATGAATGTGTCTGCTATAGCCAGAATAAACAACATTATATATGGCTGATAAATTGAAAAGGTCAATGACACTTGATGTACCTTTTCTAAATTTATGAAAAGAGTCACTGACTCTTGGAACACTGAAGATTTGAGTCCATCATTGGTAATGTCCCAATTAACATGTCGGTCCATCTGGCTATTTTGAAATGTGTCCTCTGTCTGTTTTCTTTTCAGCCCACCTCTGACAAAGGTCCTGCTAGGATTAAAATGTCAGGCCCTCTTACCATTACATATAACGTTTACCTGCACCAGCTTTATTCAGTCAGTAAGCAGTTTTTTAACAGGGTTAATACAAAACATTGCAATAGTTGACTTCGGTGGGCAGTGAAACTTAAATTAAGTCGCCACCCTATTGTAATTCTTTCAATTTTGTTCCTATTTTCCTTCTACATATTGGTATATGATACTCATTTGTTTGATGTCCTCATATAGGTCGATGAAGCATTCTCTAGTTTTGATGAGGAGCCAATTGGTACCGCATCTCTTGCTCAGGTTCACAAAGCAACTCTCAAAGATGGCCGAGATGTAGCCATCAAAGTGCAACATCCTAAAGTGAAGGACTACTCTGATGTTGACATGAACACTATTGAGGTGAGGTTACTCTATTCTCATCTAACAAAAGCTTGCATAAAGTTTGAACTCTCTACATGTCTAAAATTCTCATAAGATGAACCCGCACACTTCCGTTACTAACCACAGCCCTAACCCCCTCGCACCCCCAAAGACTCTTCGTCATATGACATACACCTGCATATAAAGCAAAGCACAAATGGAGGTATTTAAAATATGCATAAAATAAAGAAAGACAAGCGTTTTTTTTTGTGAAAGGGGTTACAATACAGCAGCCCATCATCTGTAGCAATGTACTTTTTTGTGAATTGTTAGATTCATTCATGTGCCCACCTAGTTTTGATCACATAAGCTCATATAAATATTGTTTATATCATTTTTGAATAAATTTGTCTTTTCCAATGTGTTGTCTTTACTTTCAGTTTTTGCTGCAGGTGGTCGCTAGAATATTCCCAGAGTTCAAGTTTCTTTGGCTCAGCGAGGAGATGAGGTTTAATTTACCCAAAGAACTAGACTTTGTACTGGAGGGTCAAAACTCAGAGAAGGTCTATCAACTTCTTAGACACTTTAAATTTCTAAAGGTAAAAGCCAAACCTAATAGTATATTTTCTTCTAAATTTTTTTTTAAATTCTTTTATCATCATTGTACCATTGAAACTCTAGTTCCTCATGTGTCATAACAAGTTGGAGAGCAGATTAAAGTATGCGGGTGGTTGATCGGTCTAAACCCTCAAGTTTTCTTCAACAGCATACGGCAGTAGTGTATTTATATTAGAAACCAATGTATTTCTGATTTTGTAAGCTGGTACTTCCATTTTACTCGGTGTGAACATTCTTAAAGGTTATCTTTTGGAAAATTGCCCACTTTCTTTATTTTACTTGATTTTCCTTGTAAATGTTGTCTAAGTTCCCCCTGAAGAATGATCAGTAGTGAACAAGTCACCCGTTGCATGCAATGCATGCACAATACACTTGGAGAAACGTTGAGCTCCCAAATGTCTTCACTTTTTTCGTCTCTGTACAGGTACCGAAGGTGCATTGGGAGTATTCCACTAAACGTGTCCTGTGCATGGAGTATTACTCTGGTGGCAAAGTAGACGATAGGCAGTACATGGTGACCAACGGCATAGATGCAAATGAGGTTAACAATACAACCTTGCTATATTACACATCCAGTTTTACTCATTGAATTTAGTTTTCAAGTTGTTGGTTTGTTGTAAAAAACTAAAGACATTAGGGTTTTCTGCATGTACAAAATTGTATTTTTAAAAGTGTGCCAAGCCTACTCTGTGATGTCAATACCAACATCACCTGTAACTTTAATACACATTTACCTGTAAAATTGGAATGCCATCGACATTGGTAGTTGATGACTGACATGTTTCAATGATGCTATAATGTTAATTCTAAGGTGAAACATTCATAGGTGATTATCTCTTGATTTTATCCACCATACTATCTGAAAGTGTCCAAATAATATCAAGTTTAAGATCTGTATCTTTGAACCAAACAGTATAGAACATCAAACCTCGAAATCAGGTTATTTACTGGGGAAATTGTCAGTAGATTTCTCTGTCAGTAGAAAAAGAAGACACTTGCATTTTTACCCCAGTAGTCAAGAAGATAATTCATATTACAATCATTGGTGAAAAACATTGGCATGATGTCTGTCCCTAACATAAGCCCTGTACTACTGCAAATATCATCAGATATCATTGTGCTACTCCTGTATGCCTGTACAGTAACTGATGTACTGTAATTCTGATTCAGGAAATGCCAATGAAAACTTCTTTTTTTGCCAGTAGATATTTTAACCACTTGCACTTTTTAGCAAATGACTGAAAATGTGAAATTCTAAGCCAGAACACACCATACACATTTCCAGCATTTTCATTTATATTTCTTATGGCGCTATCTTCTTTAGTTGGGAGGAGGCAATTGGGGAAGGGAGAAAGCACAGTAAGATGTGCATGAGTATTTCTTGGCCCTCTGCTTTGCTGCAAACGTAAGTTTGCTCAAAGCAAGGTACATTGTGGAAAACATTTAGCATTTAAGCTTCAAGCAATCCATATTTGTCACTGACATTTCCTCATGGTTCACTATTTCCTTAGTAATTTCAATATCTTGCTGTCCTCTTCTCCAAAGACTAATTGTTGATCCACCACTGGTGACATTGTTTTCCAATATTGTTATCATTTTATTGATCCCCAAAAACATGATTAAATACTCTTTTTCTTACCAAAATATTTCTACAGTGAAGTGAATGTGTCTTGCTTCACTATACACTTTGCAAAGAAGGCTGAAAACCTGCTATATTATGTTTAAGGGAATTGGGAATGACATTGCTTTGAGTCCTGTGTTCAGTGCTTTGCTTAAATACTCTATGGGTTTGTTCACATATTTACATCAGTAGACATTTTGTGTTTTGCATTAAAGCATGGAGTAACGCTTTTTTGCTTCGTCTTCTTAGGTGACACAAAGTCTGGGAAAGATGTACAGCGAGATGATATTCGTGCATGGGTACGTCCACTGTGATCCACATCCAGGCAATGTTCTTGTCAGAAACACAGGAAAGAAAGAAGTGGAGATTGTTCTATTAGATCATGGCCTGTATCAGGTTAGTTCTTCCTTCAGTCGGTATTGCCTGATATCATCAGACGGTTTGTACCAAACAGTTTTCAAAAGCTGGTGTTGTTATTTTGAAACTGGTTGACAGGACATAGCAAAGTATGCTTTGATGTTGGGTGAGTTTTAGATCTCTCTTTTAATTCATTTTCCCCATCTCTGGTCGTAAAATAAAAAGACCCACACATGATAACATTTGATCTTGATACATGTTCGCTACATCATATTATACAACACCTAATTATATTCCGGCCATTTGATTGGACAATTGCTCGTCGATTGCATGCAAAATCCGCTCTATTGCACTCTATGAAATAGAACCATGGGTTATACTTTTTTGATAGCACTTTTTTCAATGGTAAGAGAGCAGAGAAACCTGTCTGTTCAAAACAATCTGTTGCATGAGTGCATTTTACATCCAATTATATCCAAATTTGAAGGTGTTGTATAAAACAATTAATGAATGGTTTCCATTCGTGCAATAGTGCAAATATTTCATTCGTTGAAAGATGTAATTTGTTCCATTCAACTCGGCTGCGCCTCATTGAATGGAACCTTCCATCTTTCAACTCATGAAATATTTGCACTATTGCACTCATAACCATTCATTATTTGTATAACATACACTTCCTTCTATATAGTTTGAAAACACTTTGATGGGGGTGAGTTAAGTATGTGAAACTGTTTCATATGATATAAACACAAACTGGATGTCCTGTTTTCTTGCATCTCCTACTCAGGCGCTGAGTGATAAATTCCGGTTGAACTATGCAAGGTTATGGCAGTCCATCTTAGCAGCTGACATTAAAGGTATCAAACAGTACAGTGATGTACTTGGTGCTGGAGAGATGTATGGATTATTTGCATGCATGTTGACAGCCAGAAGCTGGGAGTCTGTCTCTAAAGGCATCGACAAGAAAGATCTCTCTCAGTCAGAGGTATGGCATCTCATTTATTGTGTATTTATTGCAATCAAATCGTTAAGAACTTGTCACTTGTTTTGGTAGTGGACAAAGGTCATTTGAGGTTGGCATAGGGCAAAATGTTGAAAGCCTATCCAGGGTATGTTAACAATATTGTTTGTTGTTGCTTATCTATTTCAATTCTCTAAATTCAGTCTAGGTTGCTTTAAGAGAGAAATTTCATATATTGGTAAGTTTGTTTTTAGCTGATTTAGAGTGGGTGGATCAGTCGAATGCTTGTTGTATCTCCTGTGTTCTTCTTAATTGTATTCCTGACTTGCTGTGACTTTGCAGAATTTTTTACTTTACAGGCAGAGGAAATTCAAGCCTCTGTGTCAAGCTATAATGCTTGTTGTATCTCCTGTATTCTTCATTATTGTATTCCTGACTTGCCGTGACTTTGCAGAATTTTTCACTTTACAGGCAGAGGAAATTCAAGTCTCTGTGTCAAGCTATAATGCTTTTTGTATTTCCTGTGTTCTTCATTATTGTATTAATGACTTGCCATGACTTTGCAGTATTTTTTTTCTATGCAGGCAGAGGAAATTCAAGACTATGTGTCAAGCTACATCCCAGAGATATCACAGCTTTTAAACAAAATACCTCGCCAGATGCTCCTGTTGCTAAAAACAAACGATCTCCTTCGTAGTATAGAGTTCACACTGAAGAGTCGCAAAAGCTCCAGTTCATTCCTAAACATGTCGAGATGTTGTGTTAGGGCGGTCACAGACCATGAACTTCGAACTTCGAAGAGCCTAAGACAAACAGTGAATATTCGTTTCCAAAGGCATTTGACTTTATTAAAGATCAATCTGTATGAGTTTTATCTGTGGTTAATCACAGCACCTGCCCTAATGCATCTTAGAGGAATCTTCCCAGGTGGGACACAGAATGACGCCAGTTGATGGAGGTGCTGGGTAATGTATGTCACTAGTCATTGCCTCTTACAAGAGCAGCTGCCATCCGTATACGTGTCATCAGTGCAATGTTAACAGTCAAAAGTATTTATTTATTTGTGAATCACTTTTATTGTGCATTGTGATGATAGATTGAAAATTTAATAACATAAAAAATGTTTAGAAGACACAACTTGTCTTTCTTGTTCTTAGAATTGTACAATACATTGTCTTTTACAAGAAATGGCAAATATATTTCAAATTACACAAGTGCTCTGCTTTATGTCTGTCTTTATTCATGTTTCTCTGAAATGCTCATTTTCAAGTCATCAGTTTAATTGACAATTTGGACAGTATGAGAATCCTTTGTTCCTTTGTTAACAGATGGTGGTGCCATCAAAACAATATGCATCCTCTTCATTCTGCAAGGTTCTTAATTGAGCACTAGTCATAAATTTGTATCCCACATAAAATAGTGTTAACCTAAAGTTAGACTTAAAAATGGTTTGAAGACAAAAGTTGAGACTGCAAAGATCATTTTAAAACATAATTGAGTGAATAAATGTAACCAAGTGAATAACTTGAGTAGATATATCTTGCCACTTCACCCCCCCCCCTGGAAGCCTCTACTGGGAGCCGAAGCCCCCCCCCCGTTTTCTTAGGGGCCCCGTTTTGGGGGAGCCTTCGCCACATTGTACTGGCTCCCGTTTTTTTGTTTGTTTTTTTTGTTTCGGGAGCCTTGGACTGGGAGCCGATTCGGCGGCTTCCGTTTTTTGTGATTACGCAACGGTCAAGCGGCACTAAACAAAGGCTCTTATCGGGTGTTAGATGTATCTACACAAACAGCAGTCAAAGCAGGGGCGTAGCGAGCGGGGGGTGTGGGGGGGTGTCACACCCCCCCAATAATTTGGTCGCTGTCGGCAAATTTTGGGTCTGTCGGCAAAAGGAGAAAAGGTGAAGAGAGCGGAAGGGGAAGAAAGAGGGAAAGCTGAATAGAGAAAAGGAGAACGGGAGCTTCTTCCGTGCCAAATTTGACTTAAAATATGCACCAGATTGCATCTAAGGACGTTTCAAACTAAAAAATTTCCAAAGGGGAGGGGTAGACCCCCTACCCTTAGACCACTCCCCCATTTCAGTCACCACTTCCAGATCCGTCGGCAAATCAAATTTGACTTAAAATATGCACCAGATTGCATCTAAGGACGTTTCAAAACTAAAAATTTTCCAAAGG
>JAIPMN010031358.1:0-11972 GCA_020650975.1 Apostichopus californicus
CATACCCATTGCTTACATTAGTGCTATTAATAAACTTGAATGAAATGATCGATTAGTAACGAAGTGCTGTCCATAAAAGATCACAATCACCAAACATGCAGTTTTTAAACTTTATTAACATGGGACAAATTTATCAGATATTAGCTTATTCTGCCTGTGGTCTTTGCTATTGTTTCGGAGGTGACATTGATTGTTTACATGTAATATACTGAACTGTCCCTTTGTTTGGGCATATTTCTGAAATATTCTACTAGTGCATACATTTGTGCTGCAGTTGTATGTTACCTTCTGTGAGTTCTACAGTGCTGTTGAGTACATGTTCACAGGTTTAATTTTGCACCATGTTGACCTGTACCAGTATACACATTAATTTGCATGATTCCCACTATTATCACGGAGGGCTCTACTATTTGGTCCAGGTAAATATCCTACAAAAGTTCAGAATATTTGTTTACAATATGTAGACCTGCTGCTGTAACATTTGCAGCAAAAAGAAAGTATCTTATTGCTTCTTTAATGAGCTGTTGTTATCACAGCAAATTGTCTGAAAAGAGATTTCCCAAAAATATATAAAATTTTGAACAGGGAATTCCCCTCCCTTTTCTTAAAGGGTGTGAAGACTGGCGCAAAAAGAAACATCTAATGCTGGTAATCTGACCTAGTTTCGATGAGGTGTAACAGAAGTGTTAGACACCACCATCGATCCCAGAAAATACACACACAGCTTGCTACCGTCGTTAATTAGAGACTATAGTGTACAGTCAGTACAGCTACAGCACATTGTACAAACGATACAGTCATGGACATCTCAGGTCCAGCTAAAGATAACAAGGTCTCACGTTTCATTACTGTCTGCATTTTGTAGCGACACGAACAAAACGTCACTTGCAAGCAACAAAAAGTTAACTTTTTCAGATGGCCGCACGCGGTTTGGGGCGAGTCTTCAATACCTTTAACAACCAATTACAAACAACTAACCTTTATAGAGTGAAAACTCATTTAACTCTAGATTGTTGCTCCAGATGGTCTCTTAGGCCTTGTTCACAATTAAGAATGCAACCTGGGCGATTATTGATATTAAGTCCGCGAGGAGGATCAACTAGTTAAAAACAAGACGCATTCACATTTCAGAACGAGTAAGTTTCGTCTGCTTGTGAGATTAATATACTGCGCAGGCGTGAAAAGGTCATATCAGCTGTTTACATTCCCCCTGTGATTTGCCATTGTCTTATGTGCTGTACTAGTACGTACTACTCGGTACACCACTGCACGGCAACGTACAATCATCGCACATAAACAGTATACTGTATTCAAACCACTCCGTAATGGCATTACCATAACATGTTAACCCAGATTTGAATTTCTTCCAAACCCTTCAAGTGGATGAGCAAACGATCTTGCTAGTCAGGGTTTTACTGCTTGATGTCGCATTTGAGGCTAATATAACATCGAAGGCATTTAATGTTAGGTCTAAAGACCTAGTAAGGTCTACTGTATCTGTATACAGTAGGCTAGTGCAACTTCATTATAGGCCAGGCCAGACGTAAAGGTTTTAGCCTTTTACTAACTTCCGTAGCAACCGAACCCAAAATCATCCGTTTTGAAATAACCATCAAATTACAGAGTTTGGCCTCTTCAAAAATCTGTCAGTACGGCGTACAATGAATTTAAGGTTATTACAGTAGATTTAAGTGGACTGTCATTTAGTTTGTTTTTGTCTCACAACCGTTACCGCATCTTTTCTGCAGTGTTGGTCAAATCGGTTCAAAGAAAATGAAATGGGTTCACGAATAGCATCGTTTGGTAGTGTTTCTGTTAAGAAGGGCAACGCTCTGACAAACACATACATGTACGTACTACCCGCCCAATTGCAACTTGATATATCAGAAATCTCGGGTCACCATTAAGTCTCCGACCATTCACATTACATTTATTGAGAATGCAAGAGCGATTGAATTAAACCCCAGGAAGGAGGATAGATTCTTAAGAGTGTGCATGCGGACTTGAAGTATGAGTAAAGGAGTGTTCCCACTATAAAGGGAATTAATTGCCCTTGCGGACTTGAAGTATGGGTGCATTCTTAAATGTGACCAAGGCCATAGTAGCCTTTGTGCTGTTAAATGTTTTTAGACCATCATTTATGCAGTTTTTGACAAGTGTTAACCTAATTTTTCTCTGAAACTTTGATAGACTCTGGTTAGGTCATGTTAATGATGTGTTTCTTTCCAGAATATTACACTGAATGTCCTCTTCAAATTTGTAAATGGTTACAGGAATGTGACAGTAAGTTTCACTGCCAAAAGTGTAACCAACATAAATGATACTGTAACTAGCAGTCAGAATGGCTAATGTCTACGCAATGTTAATCATTTCTTTGTGGCATAATATTTCATATGCAATTAGCCAAAACAGTGTGAATTTAACCAAATGAGTTTGATCGGATACAGTATTGTCTCCAAGTTATCATGAATGGCAGCAAAAGCAGTCATAGTTCTAGTATCATGAATGTCTTTAAAATATTATCAACATATCCTTCTAATGTTTTTCATACTTTCCAAGGTAAGTTCTATGTGTTTTAGCATGAATCAAGCCTTCTGGGTTGTGTAAACGTTTAGCGTCACCTCCGAAACAAAGAGACTGAAGGTATATATATGTTGTATGTGAGATAATCATTTGCAATATGAGTGCTACAGTAAGAGACTTCAACCCAATGTTTACAATTGCTTTTTAAATGCCCATATTTGCTTTACCTGACATTTACCTATCTTTTAAACCTTAAAACAATTGTATTCTGTGTTCTGTATTCATTCACTTGTTTCACTAGTTGTACAGGTAGTTGATGTACATTCTCTGCTACTTGGCAGAAATATCTTTTATTTAAATCAGTGTTTGATTAAAGATGTTATGAATATACATTCAGATTAAGTGTTTAATTTTTTGTTATTAGCAAAAAAGCCTTTACAACAACTTGTAAACATTTTTGTCACCTCCGAAACACATGTAAAATGTTAACGTCACCTCCGAAACGCGTAAGTGGGAAAATTCCAACTTTTGCAAAACTGCATGGATTTTTGGGCAACTTCGATTGGATATTAGCCCTCTGTGAGGAGACATTATTTAGGGTGTTTCACTTGGCCTTATCTTTTCTTTAAATAGTTGAAAGTTAAAATTAAGAAAAACAATCCTTGATTTCCAATAAATTTTCAGTTAACATGGAAATATCTGCAATAGTATTAAAAATTTTCTGCCAAATCCTTTTCATTTTTAAGTAACATATAATGATAAGCATTTTAAAGTTTACTTGAATCAGAGTACTGTTTTAACACTGTGTAAATATGGTTGCTTAAAAAAGTCATACAGTCACCAAAAAATTACACCCATAAACGTATATGTTTAAGCTCCGAAAAGTTGAAGTTACAAAAATTTGAACCCTTTAACATGTGATGTTAGTAAAAATTTAAATATATATGGTGTTTGAAATTTTGGCCCTGAGTGTACAAAAGTTACACCACTGATTGTGAAAATGACCGTATGCTTAATGTGTATCACAATTAAGAATAATTATCTTTTATGATATCATTTTAAGAAATGATTTCTTTTGCAAAATTTATCGAAATAATAAAGATTTGATTTAAATTAATTTCTACAATGCCTATGTATATTAGAAGTTCAGTTCACATACACCATTATATAATATAATATTGAGAGGTAGCCTACATACCTAATTTTGTTAACAGGAAATTTAAAGTACACATTGTTGATAGGCAATTAGGGAAATACAAAGAATAACATGAACATGCATGTTAGCACTATTGCGATCACTGCAAAGTGGACACAAAATAATGAAAGCGAAGCTAAGTTAGAAAAGGAACACATTCTAATGGTATCCATTTCTTCCTTCATACTTTCGGCAATTTATTAGTTGAGACACAAAGAGTGATCAACTAACCAAGTTTTCATCTTTAGTTAATGGTAATACTGGGCTACTCTACTTTCACTTACAGCATTAAGAAATTTTGACCATCATTTATGAAGATAAAAATTTACAACTGCTACCTCCAACTTTAAGACGGGCATAATATTAGCTTTGATTACTGGCTTATAAAAAGACTGATTACTGTAACAAACTTTACGCCTAAGCATAACTTAAGTGCAGCACTTCTGTTATAGTAAAAAGCTATTCAAAGTTATCGTTTGTATATGTAAGGCCTAGCTAATTAATTTACATTCTCTGCAATGAAACACATAAATTATGAAAATTAATCCGACCTGTTCCCTCCTGGAGTTGTTTTTTACTTCCGTTGAATTCGCAATGCCGAGGGAGTCTACAATTTCGTCCATCCTTCCTTTTTTCCGTTGCTCAATGTAACGATAAAATAAAGTTATTGCAAACGTGTGTATGACACGAGAAAGGTTTACGAAGCGAATGTGTCAAAAGCTGAAGACTCTTGTAATAGAACTGTCCCCCTCGAAACACATAATAGATGACTTGCTATTGGTCGGTGTTGTCTGCAAAGAATGTGGTTTGATTACGCAATAACCACACACGGCGTGGAGATTGACCTTCATGATGACCCCCTCTATACATATTGTTTTGTAAACACGCCTTGGAAACACGCCTTGGATACAGGGTAGTAGCGTCTCCAATTTGGAGTAGTAGCACCTTCCGTTTATGGTAGTAGCGCCACTAATTTACAGTAGCAACACCGCCTGTAGTAGTAGCAGCATCGCCTATTTAGAGTAGTAGCGCCTCCTATTTACAGTAGCATCGTCACTTAGGAGTAGTAGCATCTCCTGTTTAGAGTAGTAGCACCTCCTGTTTACAGTAGTAGCACCTCCTAATAGGAGTAGTAGCACCCCCTGTTAAGGGTAGTAGCACCTCCTGTTTAGAGTAGTAGCGCCACCTGTGGTCCTTTTGGCGTTCCATACAACTCGTCGCTGCTGAACATAGAGTCACGCAGCTCTGTGAGAGAATACCGGATGGACTGATCGGAATTAACGCATGCACAGTGCAACGTATAGTGAGTGCACCGAATAGTGAGTGCACCGAAGTTCGTGTGGTACATTAAACGCCGCCTTTTCGTACATAATATGCACAGTGTATGTTTTGGCGTTTGACGTTTTTGATCCCGCATGGCGGGTCACGTAAAAAGCACACTTCGGTCGCCCCATGCTACTATGACTATACAGTATATAAACTGCATTATTAATAAATAACATACGCATAATACCTAATATAGTTGAGTGTAGCCTATTATTTTGTCAACGAGCTCATCTTTATTTATAACCAAAATATTTATACCATTTATTAGATGTATGTTCATGTAGCAGACATTCAGTTCTCAGTAGAATTTCAAGTAGGCCTAACGTCTATCTTTTGCCAGCGTGCACATAATTAAATGTTAATTTCGCGAATGATGATACTTGGCATCCACATGCGCATATTTGAATAAGCAATGATTACTTAAAAGCGCAATTCAAGGTTCAACCTTACGCAAATCACCGAAAATGACGTTGCAAACAATATTTTTACGATGTTAAAAAAATATTTGAAAAACAATGTCCGTAGTAATTGTGTTGTTCATTAATCTGTCCTATTAATAAAAATAGAATACAAATAGAGGTTGTGCTTTATAGCTGAGTAATACGAGGTCTAATGTTGATTATATAGGCTATACTAGGCCTTTATGTAGGGCTTAGATATACAAGGTTTAGGCTACTGTACCAAAACTATGATTAGGTGTTGGAATAATATGGGTAAAAGCAATTCGCATGCAAAATGAATGCAATAAGGACAAGAAGTTGGAATTAGGATTAATTTATGAATTGGTAATCATTGTTTATTTTAGTAGAAACTAACAGTTGGAATTAGGAATAATTGAAGCTAATTGGAGTTAGCCATAAGCAAGGTTGTACATAGCCCAAAAAATCTGAGCCAAAATCACAATTTAATGTAGGGGAAAGCCGTGTAATTTGGACCCCCTAATTACAAATCCCCACAAAAACTAAGATGAGCGCAACCAACTGCTCCCAGCAGCAGTATTGGGAGAGTTATGGAACACTCTATTTGTAGGAGAGTAGATACACCCCTCACATTATCTCTGTGGAAGGTATATATAATGAAAGAAAGTTGCAGAGGTGGTTCAATTTACACGACACATGTGTAATTTGAACCACCCTGATGTGTAAAATGAACCACCTGGTGTGTAAAATGAACCACCTGATGTGTAAAATGAACCACCCGGCGTGTAAAATGATCCAACCGCTACTCAGCAAAATATTGCTGCGAAATTTGTCTCAAATCATCTCGAATGTATGAAATGATTAATAAACAAGTACTACTATTAGTTTAATATTTTCGCCAGTTTATTATCAAGATTAAAGCTCTAGCACTGTACACACATATGGACGGAATAATCATAATGAAAGGCTTAGAAAAAATAGAACAGTGAATATATGCAAATGTTGCGAGCATAGAAATGTTCCACGAATTAACATGTGTCATGTGCAAACCGGATTGACTAAATAGATGGGTTATCACAGTTGTCACAGTAATAGAACTGCGGGTCACTCAGGTCCGCACACTGTTCATGGGCCCACTCCTCACATTTTTGGCACTGAATCCAGTCCTCGTCAGTTGATTCTCCGCATACCAAGCATACGTAAACTTCAACTAGACGATTGGTGGAGGTGGAACCAGACTTCTGTTGCTGCATCCCCTTTTTTCCAGAGGGTGCCTTCTTTCCTCCCTTCTTTTCCTTGGAGCTTGCTGTCTTTAAACTCCTCTTGTGTGGGGAACCTGTGAGGACTGTCGCCTGAGATGTCGTCCTCCGTTTTGACCCTGGATTTGGAGTGCGCTTTGGGAGAGGACTGATGTCTTCCACAGTGTATTTCCTCTTAGGTGTCTGGGTACTGCAAGCGTCCCCTGCATGATTCTTGGCGACGATGTCCTCCCGAGTGATCTCAGCTGTAGCCGCTGGTGTTGAGGAGCCTGAATCAGCTGACACATGTATATCTGCTGTGATAAGTATCTGTGTGGCTACAGGCCGCGGTTCATGATGGGACTCTGAAGAGGAACTCTCACCTCTTTGTTGATTCAGGAGTGTGTTCAGAAGACGGTCACCGGTGGGAGTGGGGTCATCAGTGATTTCCGTGTCAGACTCATCAACAGAGGGCACCTGCACAGGGTTCGTTCCTTTTTCATTGTCCTCTGCACTGTCGACATCTGAGTTTTGACTTTCATCCTCCTCGGTGGTAGCACCTGTACCACAGATGAAGCTCCGTCAGCTGCATCCATGTTAGAGGCTGCAACAGGTTCTGGTCGATCTGTGACTTCTGAGGGCTCAAAATCACACTCCTCGAACACTAGGCGGTTGACAGGAAAAATTCCCGATTTTTTGAAGCCATTTGAAGCAACGCTGATGCCGGCAGCCCGGTTGTATGCCTGTCCAAACAAGCCGCTAATATGAAACATGGTCACAGCTCTTCCAGGATTGGCACGCATCCATTGGTCAATATGTTGACTGTAGTATACCTTCAACGGCCTGAAGAAAGCTATGTCAAGCGGCTGGAGACGATGAGTGGTATGGGGTGGAAGGGACAGCATAATCACTCCAGCCTCTGTGGCACGATCCAAAGCTTTAATGTTGTGGGTGTGGCTCTTGTGACCATCTAAGATGAGCAAGACTTTTTTTTCAAGAGTCGGCTTGGTATGCTGGATGAAATGTTCCAACCACTGCACGAATATATCAGTGTTCATCCATCCTTTCTTCTGTAATGAAAAGAAATATTGGAAAGTTAAACGAGGATTCTTCAACCATTAAAGCACCAGTGTTGTGTTTGGTTTTCATTCATTTGTTCTCACATTCTACACCATGTCAGGTGGTTGAAGTGAACAGATGACCATGGACTTTGTCATTCCATTGACAGTATATCTCAGCCAATTCAACGATAAATCCCCCCCCCCCCCCTTCTGCTTTATTCCAAGAGGCAGGAGGGTTTGAATAGGAATGAATTCTGAGTCGAATCACTAAATTTTGAGAGAGATTTGAGAGAGAGTGAAATACATACCTGGCAAGCAAACATTGTCCCTGGCGGAGCTCCATCTTTTAGCTCAGCCTTCATCCGCGCCCTGGGAAATATGACGGCCGGTGGTGGAAAATAGCCAGCAGCATTCATGCAGCAGACCACAGTCACATTCTGACCCCTCTCTTGGCTGGTTATGGCTCCCACTTGGTGTTTGCCCTTGGCAGCGAGGACTTTTGACACTTTCTGAACAACATTAATGCCTGACTCATCCATGTTGAACACTCGATCTGCACTGATGTCATTGATTGCCACAAGGTCTTCCAAAAGATCAAAGAATCCATTTATCCGGTTGCGGTTGAAGCCACTTGCTCTCGCCAGTGATGTTGGTTCAGGGGTTCTCAGACTTATATCGGAGTGTCTTTGCATGAATCCCCGGAGCCACTCTTTCCCTGCCAGACGAGATTCGTGGTTGAACCTCGTGGTGATATCGTTGACCTCCGCAATCTGATAGGCAAGACTTCTCAAGTTATTGTTAGTCAAGCCATAGAACCTGGCCTCCATCTGCTTGATGTGGTTGGCCAGCTGATGTTCAATATCATTTGGCAAGTCAGTGCGCCTCCCGATATACTTTAGACCACCCGTGGCATATTTGTTTGAGTCATTTAAATGCCTCAACAGAGTTGCTTTGGGGACATTGTGGACCCGAGCTGCCTCATTTATACCGGATATCCCATCTTTGATATCTGCTATGGCAGACTGCATAGACGCTTGGGACCACTTCCCATATTTCCCTTTCGCTGTTCGAGCCTCTCGCGTTGTCATGCTAACACGTCAACAAGCTAACAATCTCAAGGTGATGGTTGCTGCCCCAGCAGTCAAACTAGGCACAGGTAGAACTGCAAGAAAAACAGTGGAGAAATGCAAGTTGAATTAGTTTACTCATTAGTCCCTTTCCCAATTACCAGTGGCGGGCGTTCCGGCAGAAGGGGGGTCCCAGGGGGCCCTAGACCTCCCACCAACAGGGGCCTTACACCGAACCCTCAAACCGCGTTATTAGGTATTTTTCGTGCTTGGTGATGTAAAGCTTACAAATTAAACGAAGGCCCACGCATCTCACCAGCTAAATCCGTCCCAGGCCTCCCATCAGCTAAATCCGGCCCTGCTGTTTTCTTGACAAATTCTCAAATGCAAGACAGGAACCCCTCTCCCAACACCCCTTCCCCATTTTAGTGTTACATTTTGTGTCCACAAAATGTTGTCTCCCCTCAAAATTCCACTTGACCCCACTTGCCTCCCCACCCCCAATTCCGAAGTCTGGCGCCGCCACTGTCAATTACAATGCAGGCCAAGATTGGTCATAGACCTCACTGGGAACCCATAACCCCAGCAAGGTAAGATAAACAAACTGGGGAGATGTGGAAGGGAGGCTAATCCTATTCACTCACTGCTGTATCCTATTCATTTTCATGTGTGTAATTTGAACTACAACGTATGTGTAATTTGGACCATTGGTCCAAATTACACATACGTGGTGGTTCCAATTACACGATGTTATTCTTTATGCAAAAACCTCACTAGCCTAGACAATGTCGTTTGTATCGGAAATGTAACAGCCTAACACGCAAGAGAAATAATCATATTTTGTAAAAATTATCATGCCTTGGGGACGAATACATAATTTCTAAGTAAAAATCCAACATATTCTCACCTCGGAAATAAGATCAGTTCACCACCTTCCAATGAAATTCACACAGAGTTGAAGAAATCACCTGGATCTCTTCGATTGCGAAGTCAAACGTGCGCGTAGTGGATCAGGTATCAAGGGCACATAGAAGTAAGATACTCTCTTCTTCACTGGTGGAATAATGTCAGTGGTTCGAATTACACACCGGTTCAAATTACACGGCTTTCCCCTAGCTGAATCTGGAGAATATTCCCTATTATCAGGAACTGGATAATTAACACTTGAACGGCCCAATATGTTTAAGAAAATGGAAAAATGTTATGGTATCAATGCCCATGCCAGAAGAAGTATGGGTCCCTCCCCGGGACCCATATCTGCAGTCCATGCATATTAGGTAGTGTCCAATCCTTACCTTGAAAATGAAGGTGCGTTAATGTGAATGAAAACATTTTATTGATTTGCAAAGACCCAACTAGGTCATTTTATTTGTAAGAAAGCCTTTCTCAGTTACATGGAAGCATAACAGTTACACTATTCAAAAGTCAAACAATCTTCAAATCTGGTAATGTGAACACTGTAAACAAAGATATATTTAAAATTCGCAAAAACAAGCGAAACAATGAAGTCGTGTCATCAAACCAGACAAATGGCTAGTGGGGGATTCTTTCCATTCTACATAACAAGACACTGTGAATATGTAACTCCTAGTCCTTCTTTAAGATTTTGGACCCCCAAATTTTGTCTACATTGCAAAAGTACATAAACTATATATGGTAAACTGTTGCAAATACAAAAATATGAAAAATCACTCATTTTAAAATTTAAAAAAGTCACTGAATGACCATGCATGACCAGCCACACACTCAGTTTTTCGGAGCCGTTATCAGACTGCCGAGGTCTATCAGTCCAAATAAGAGAGCGCACTGCACTGATGATCCACAGTTGTGGTACTTATGAGGACCGAACTCTGGACTTACAGACCAATGGCAATACTGTCACCACTTGACCATTATGCCTGATCGACTGGCTATATGTTAACTACTCGTCGGGGACAGACATACAAGTTCGTTTGTTATGCCCCGTTTTCAGGCATTTTCCACAAGTAACTGAAAAGTTGAGTTTTCGTTGACATGTTGTATCTAAATATTCAATGCGGTTCTGTTTCAACATAATTTGTTCATAAGAATTGGATTTATGATTGGAAGATCGGAAATACCAAGACGTTATGAAATCGTTAAATTTTTCCATTCCCTGTTGGGAAAATCTATGAATATTTCCATGAAGCTTGATTGCCTCAGGAACATGGAATGCTAACACGTGCATGTACGGTGTTACGTCTTTGACTTGGTAAACTATTGAGTACAAATCTACCCATGCCTTGCATTGCTCTGCCATGACTGACACGTCCAAGTTTTTGAAGGATTTCAACATATTCAAATGCATGTGAACTTGGCCCATAATGATTTTATATCTGACAATTTAGGGTGTCCCACTAAGATTTTGTCCAAATAATTTATTTTTTGGGATCCTTTCATGTTCAGGTCCAGTGAAGTCTGTGCATTTGATTAAGCCTGAGCTTTTATCAACATAAAAATTGCACTTCATACCTAGGCTGTGGACAAAGTCTTCAAACCAAGCAATGTTCTTCGACTTCGGTCAAAATGTCTGGAATTTTTGGCAAGGTTGTCTCTTCGACGAAGTTCTGATATGACTTGATTAGTTAACTGATCTGATATTCGCAAAAATAAATGAAGTGTATCAGGTAAACAGTTAACAATTGGAATTGACTGGAAAATAGCTGGGTTAATACAACCAGACTTGTCCTTTTGTTTACAGAATTTTTTTATTTCAGATATTGTTCTTGCCCCCTCAATTGAATCTGACTGTGACCACTTTAAATCCATATTCCATTTTTCAGGTCATGGGCAAACATACCAAGAACATGAGTATTTGGCACTGCATGCTTTAAGTCCAAGTATTATGTTCAGAAACTTCAAATCAGTTACCAGTAAATACTCTAGAGTGTAGGTTTTACCTTTGACAGTAATTGTGGAGAGTTGAGAACAATCTATTACAAGGCGATTTAAAGCACACCTAAGAGACTCATACTTTTCTTGAATTTCAAGTATATATAGGACATGATTACCAGAAAGGTTTCCATCAGCCAGTAGTAAAGAACATGTCATGTTAACCACATGGTACCTCTTGCCAATACATGTCCCATCACCAGATACCTTGACTTTGATGTGATTTGGAAGTA
>JAIPMN010031360.1:0-12964 GCA_020650975.1 Apostichopus californicus
CCCAAATGAATTTTATGCATGTGTATGAAAGGAAATTAGTTCATTTAATGGAAAATTTGGATTATATTTACAATTTAAATTCAAAAGTGTCTTTCTTTGGCATCAACATTGCCACAATGGATAGACAGGACTTTGCAACCTGCTGCAAAAGTTGTACAGCTGAGTATATATACATACTTTATTTCAATGTTACGCTAGGAAACAAGTATAGATTAAAAACAAAGGATAAAAAGTATTGAAACCTTCTAAACTTAAATAATGTGCAATGTAGTGACCACATGTGAGGAAACATTTAACAGTTTTTCAGCCTGAATTGTTTCTTCAAAGCAATGCCATAATCATTCACTTATATTACACAACAGGTTCAGAGCCAATCACTGAGACGATGATTCGAAGATGGAGTGTTGAGATGACATCAACCCAAGTGTCTTCTTCTGTGTTGACTTGTAAGATATAACTGTAATCCACTTTGAGGAAAGCTCATTCATGTTTCTTCTTATTATATGATAGCCAAAGATGGCCAGTGAATGTATGTTGTACTGATCAAATTCTCTTGTTGTGTAAGATTATGTTTAGCTATTGGGTGTTTGCATTTTTCCGGTTTTTATGGGGTTGTTCCAATCTGCTGAACGATTCGACGTTTGTAGGTGCACTGATTACTTATACCATCATACTCATTTTCCGTGTAGATATATAGGAAGATATTGTGTTGACAAAGGTTTTCAGACTTTGACCAATGTTGAACTAAAATGACCTTTCACCGTCACAGCTCGACCCTAAGAGCTATTGCACTCACCAAGTGGGTCTATATCACAGAAATTTCTGTGATCTATATATTGTACAAAGTATGGACTGCATGCAACTCAAACTTTTTGAGCCTAAGTGTTTACAAAGGTTTTCAGGTTTGACCAATGTTGACCTCCAACAATTCCAATTGGCGATCTTGCACTCAACAAGAGGGGTTTACATACCCAATGTGAGCTATTGTGTTTACAAGCCAAGGCATCTTATACACACAGATGAGCTTTACATTCGGATTTGGAACCCCATTGGTTTTTCCCATTGTTCGGATCCACGTAACCCAACCTTAAAATATATCTATAAACAAATGGAACTCTTCGGAGAACGTCTCAGAATTTAAAAATTCCTTTGTTCAATTCCTCACAGATACGCACACCTATGCATACAGCCACGCATAAGCCATCACCATCTCACAGATTACATGTGTTTTCAGCAAGGAATAAAACATGGAGCACTTCCAGCATAGGCGTAGGAGCTTAATTTGATTTGAGGGGGGGGCTGCATCGGTTATTACATCGCATGCCAATAACATACAATAATTTGCCGTGTTATTACCCTTCCATATTGGTTACAATTATTAGGGAAGTCGTTACAATAAGAATGATAGTGATAATATAGGTTTAGCCATTGAAAAACACATTGCAAAAAATTATTTTTCTTTCAGTAGGTGCCCGAAAAATTCTCAGCATATTGCCGAATTTTCACAAAAATATTTGGTTGGGGGGGGGCTGCACCCCCCATCCCCCGCCTCCTACGCCTATGATTTCCAGTAATAGGAAAAGTTGACGTTTTAAGGTTTTACACGCCCTTACTTCTGATCCATCTTTTCGATATGCTACTTTTTACTGTTCTATTCCGTACAGCATATTTACATGTTTTCAAATAAAGAAGTTATGAAAAAACTAACAATTTGAATAGTTCTTCTTCAGCCTATGATGTACTTTTGAGGAAAAGACACCCAAAGTATTTAGCCTGGGCACGAGAACTTTATAACTTGATCCACTCTCAACTCCAGTCCCATTACATCGAGACTGAAACTGTTTGATCATGGCGATGTTACGTCACCACACCCCCATCACGCCAAATTGTTCCTAAACAAAACAGCATATGTTGCTAAACATTAAATACTTTATCAATTCAGACCCGAAGCCAGGCTGGGAAATAAGGTTGGAGTGCCCTCCATATGCCCCCTCCCTCCATTTGTGTCACCATCAACGGAACCAAAATCTGCACAAGGTTACAGGGCATAAACATGTGCCCCTCTCTATACGCTTGGTGCTCCTAACTCAGAATTCCTGATTACAGCCCCGTCTATGGTACCTATGCAAAAATTAGCGAATCTATGAATGATTTCATTGAAGAAAAAAATAACAAAACAGCCATGCTGACCAAAATAAAGGCAATTAAGCACAAATATCATGTAGCTATGAAGTCCATCATGTCGTTTGTATTTTGATACTAACAATGATCTTACAGGTGGCCAGTTACGTGGCAGTTATGCAATCAGCAACATACCTTTTTAAACTGGTATTCCAAACAATGTATGAAAGATAAGCTTGGCTTACACACGGTCACTAATACAAATATGAAAGATACAGCAAACGAATGAGAATTATTTTTTCTCCTTCTCTTCTCTGAAGACATGGAGACTATTTTATATCTTTAAAAAGAAAAGAAAAAATTGAAGAAAAATATGAAGGAAATCAGATTTTTTTTATTTTAGGATTTTCAATTACCATTCAATGAGGACAATACTATGACATAACTATAAAGTGCACAAGAATTGAAACTAAGAACAAGAGGTCATTCATATTGGATGTTATCAACTGATTAGAAGAAAGAAAGTTAAGAACAAAGTTTAAGGAATCGTTCAGAGGTATCCCATAGTTTGAATGATGGAAGGGGGACATATGCTGAGGATCTTGGTTCAATTGCTTACTTTCTGTTACCAAGTTTTCCATACTAAAAGTTTGTAAGATAAGTGAACATTTTAGCAAAGAGGTTAAACTGTAGTTGCACAGTGACAGAACAACATTTTGCATTAATCGTTTTTATCCCCCCCCCCAGGATTATCAAGATTATGAAAAGATCAGGATTATGAAAAGTAACCCCCTGAACTATCATTTGAACTGTTTGAAATCACAATTTGAATACAAGGAGAAACCTGACTTCTGATAGAGTACCATATATCACGCTGTGGCAAATGCCGCACAAACTGCACAATTCAAATGGCTGAGGCATAAACACCAGGATTATTGTAAAGCTGATAATCTTATCTCACGGAAACATCACCTACACAACGGTATCATATTTTATTGTGGCACCTTGTGGCACTATGTTTTATCAGAAATTAATCACAAAATATATATATATATATATATATATATATATCATATATATATATCATACATATATATCATACATATATATCATACATATATATGGGCTTCAAGTAATGTCTTCACTCATGCAATATAAGTTATCTCAATTTGTTTAAGACAGTGTGAGGAAACACCGCACTTAACAAAGCACTGACTGAACAGTGATTCGTTTGTAATGCTCACCGTGTATGAGAGTCACCAATACCAGAGCCGTGGGCCATAAAAATAGTATTGCTGCAATACACCAGAAAACTGCGTGCAGGGATATTTTTGCAACTTGTATTTGGCCCATGGGCTGGCCTATTGATAACCGCCATCTTGTTTGCAATGAGATACTCTAGAGTGAACTTCATTTCCAGCAATGGAACTCTACAAGGAAGTAGTCCATACATCATGTTATACAGGCTTCAATATGATCAATATCCTAATCTAAATAGTGAACTGCAAATTTCACAACCAGATGTAACATAGAGTTTAAAGTTCTGAACCTGATAAAACTACAAAAGGTTGCTAACAAAAGGCTTAATCAAAGAAGACACCAACTGTACCATTATTATTGGTCTGAGTGATCGATATAAATGTCAGTAACAACTTCCCCAAGCAGCTTAAGAAAAATCTGAATTCGTTTGGGAGCTCCACGCAGATTTAATGTATTCTTCGCACGCCGCGAAGGCTAATGTTGTCCATGATATTAGAACCAACCCAAAGAACCAAAAGTATTTCTATCTCATCACTTTCAGCAAATTTTTGGGATTTTATAAGGTAGTGTTCTGATTTCTTCCATTGGTAGTCCTAACAAGCAATTATTCATCTTTTCATATTTACTACCAATCTCTGAGATGAATGTTTCCTTTCCTTTTTTGCCTTTCCATGGGATTGCATCCAAGCTTCTGAGCTTACATAAAGACTGCATAATCAGGGATGTGCCCAGGATTTCCTGAGTGCCGGGTATACTGATCGCCGTCATGGGGAAGGGGTCTAAGTGGGAGGGGGTGTCCCCCTCCCCTTTGAGAAATCTTTCGATTTTTGAAGGTGCTCAGATGTCAAATGCTGGCACTTCTGTAGCTTTTTAAGCACATACACAAGTACTAGTTTTGCTAACAATTTACATTTTTTAATGCTGGGCGGGATTCACGATTTTTAAGACATTGCTGGGCGGTAACTTTTTAGTGCTGGGCGGGGCCCCCCAGTGCCGCCCAGCGTGGGCACATCCCTGTAAAGAAACATTCCTGTTTGGGAGACACAAACCAATTTTACCAAGCTAAGTAGAGACATCGCCGATCTCTCCATTCAAACACGTAGAACATCTTTATTATACACTTTAGAAATTTGGCTCTGCAGCAAACCAAAAAAGATCCATTCATATAATAAAAAAAATTAAAAAAATATGGAAAAAAAAACCTGTCCCTCCCACGTCCTGTTCGTAAGTGCCCCTTCTTTTGATGCTAGCGACAACTGTTTCTCATAATTCATCATGTCCGTCCATATTTCCAGACGTCAAGTCAATTTTCTTGTTACATAGAGCCGGGGTTGTCATGGTAAATTCGTAGGTGCATCGCTCCGGTTCCGAGGCTCCCATCAACTGATTCTCTTTCCCGCATTTAAGTTTGACCTGAGATCGATGCAAAAAGGAAGAGAGAACAGAAGAAAAAAATTTGCATCAAGGAAAAAAAATGAAAGTAAACAAACTTTAAGAAAAATATAAGTGTGCATTTATTCTAACTTGCTTCCAAAGAGAAACAAATGATAAAGATTTAACCTTCGATGATACAAGCAAAGAAAACAAAATGGTTTTCCTAGCTCTTAAAGACTAGGACATCAGGTATTTTCAGTAGGTCTGTGGTGGTCCATTTATTACGTTCAACTTTGAGAAGAATGACTGAAAAAAACAAAAAACTCACTACTTTTACACATTATTCTGGTACTGAGATGAAGATTTTAGAAGTGACTCTGTTATTGCCCAATTGAGACCAGTCTGTAATTAAACATGCTTTAATCTCAAGTTAATACTTTACAACATGTAGTAATGTTTGAAGAAATAATAGATACATATTAAAAGGCTATTCTGGTGGCCAAACTTAATTGTTGAGCAAATTTGCAGAAACCTTTTTTGCATTTTAAGGTCGAAGCCACATCCTCATAGCATTTTGTAACGCAAAGATATGGAATTTTTTTTAACACTAAGTGACGTTTTGTAAAGGCACCTGGCAACGGCAGAATAAAGGATGTCATCGGATAAACTCAGCTGAAAATGTCTGTTTTTTCTTTATTATATTTCAAAATATTTATCCATAGAGGAAAATCATATAACTACAGGAAACACTGACAGCCAAGCAAACATTCCAAACATATCAGCTTTCAACTATAAAACAAGGAAAGATGATTAAAAGTATTAGTAAAGCTCTTGAAGAACATTTGCTCAGATGACATCACAGACCACCTTTTGTAATTCGACTCGAGGGAAGAACCGAGGGTTAAGCCAATCAAAATCTGTACATTCGATCGATCATATTTCGGTTAGGGACAAGGGATGGGATCTTCAACTAACGGTGTGCAATATTTTTCTCTTCGATGTTAAAGTCTTACATTATCTGCCAACGGAATATTCTTTTAGATATATTTGTATATACAGGGATGTGCCCACGCTTGGCAGCACTGGGCGGCCCCGCCCAGCGCTAAAAATTACAGCCCAGCACTGTCTTAAAAATCGTGAATCCAGCCCAGCACTATTTATATCTAAAATCCTGACATACCTAACAATATATTCAACATAAATTGGGCCTAGCCTATGCCAAAATCACACAGACTAATAATGCATCAGTAACGCATGCGAGAAACATTACTTACGGCCCTCAATCAGTCCCTTGTAAAATCTCTTTGAAACAAACTAATAACTTTTACCAGGTACGTAATATATTTCACTAAAAAAAATGTAAAATGTTACCAAAACTAGTACTTGTGTATGTGCTTAAAAAGCTACACAAGTGCCAGCATTTGGCAACTGAGCACCTTCAAATATCGAAAAAACACCCCCTCCCCCTTAGACCCCTCCCCCAGGACAGCAATCAGTATATCCGGCACTCAGGAAATCCTGGGCACATCCCTGGATATTGTTACGCCCTGGGTTGTTCGGGATGCGTGTACCCCGTATTTCGAACACACCCAGGGCTACTAAGAATATGTTTCCCCTAGTTTTGTTAGAATAATTTACCTCGCGATATGTTGCCCATTCATTCACCATTCCATTTACTTTTGTTTTATTATGCAGGTCTCTTTCGCTCTCCCCGTCGTCTGCCATCACCAGCATTCCAGGCATTCGCTCTTTCATCATACGAGTTGTTCTGTTTAGCATGTATCTATTTTACTTTCACTTGCTCTCTTTACCTTGTTTAATTAAGACGTTATATTTCTTATGTATTTTGTGTTGTGGAAACTTAATTTATTTCGTTGAAGTTCGGGCAGAGAACTGGAGACCAGCGGTGAGCAGCACGGCAATTACAGTTAAGTATTATTTTAAAGGCAAGGTTTATTTATTTTAGAGAGCGGGTCCGGGAGTGAAGGCTGACTACGGGCGCCATTCCTTTTGTATAGTATAACTAATAAGTTCCCGTCCTGGTTGGCTTCGTTGCATGTTATAGACTCCGGAGGTAGGGTCAAATTAGGGCTCTCCCCGGAGGTATTGCAGAAGTTAATCGGGGCGGGACCACATTAGGCAGTATTTGTTCAGTCTGCCGTTGGCACCCTGTGTCGGGTATTCACTCTCGTGATTCTTAAGAGCCGTGCTGCCCACGCCCTGGTACGTAGTTTATTTGTTATTTATTTAAATTGAATCTCTGCCCATTGTTTGCTTTTATCTTTATTACGGCAGAAAGACACTGCCTTATTTTTGTATGTTTAAAGTTATTAAGTAATTAAATTGTTGATTTGAGACCCAGTTCTCTTTAACTATATTCTTCTCTCTTTTTTGTGTATTGGTTCAAGCCCTGCTAGCATAGTCTTCGCCTCCCCATTTCCCCTGCCCTGACATCAGGTGGCCTCCAGCTGCCTGATTACCCACGCTACCGCTCGGCCGGGGTACAGGGGTGTTACAATATATATAAAAAATTAAAAAATTGTTGTTAACAACAAGTTGCCTATAATTGTTGTTGGTTGAATCAGTGAACTCCAGATCTACACCAACATATAAAGAGAAAGATAATTCCCTCAGTGTACATTTTTGCATATTATGACCGTTCAGAAATGAAGGCTTCTAACAATTTCTAAATTTTCGTGTTCTAATATGGGAAACATTTCTCGATGACTTTGTCAACTGTTGGTTACTTGTCCACCAGTCGGGAAGACAACGAGAACTGTCTTTTGGGTGGTACTGAATGACCAGACCAAGGCACCGGATCTGGCCAGATAGAGCTGGCTAGACCGGCTGCCCTTGGCAGGCTACGGTATAGTTGGTGGTAGTTTTTTTTTGTGAGTTGAGCGCCGATGGCACAGGAAAATGCATAAGTAATTTGTCCAGAAAGTAAGGAGTTCCCGATGTAAGTCTCAAGGTCTGCAACTGTCTTTTGAAATACAAGCATGGTTGATCAAAGGTCATATTCAATGTAGCTCGTTTATTCATTGCATGTCCAAACATTTCCAGAATAGAATCAGTTTTACTGGTTTTGCACAAAACATTTCTTCTTTAACTGAACCTGGTAGGAAGAGCAATAGGTCGTGTTTTCTCTTTCTTTTTTCTTCTGAGGGGTGACAGTGCAAACTGCCTTACGGACCAATGGCATGCTGTGAGTCTTAGCACCCATATATTACTCACCACACAGGACCTATCTGGACCATTCCAACATTTAAGGCCACCTGTATACTTCATCTCACTATATTTATTGTTCGCAGGGCCACTACACTCGAACTTAAGAACCAATGGCATGCTGTGAGTCTTAGCACCCCATATATTACTCACCACACAGGACCTATCTGGACCATTCCAACATTTAAGGCCACCTGTATACTTCATCTCACTATATTTATTGTCTGCAGGGCCACTCCACTCGCCCCATTTTCTGCAAAACAAAAGGAAAGGATATATATTTAAAATGAAGTGAGAATAAAAAATGTATAATGAAGACATACCTTTCATGAGAAACCAAGAACAGATGAACTTAAAATATACTAAACGAACACTTAAAAGACAAACAAATAAACAAACAAGAAAACAATGAAGTACTATCTAAAAAAGAAAGAGCAAATCCTCTGTCAACTTTTAAAGTGTCTGCAGAGCTATTTCATAACCTTATAAAGAAGACTGTTAAGGGGGCAATTTCTGCAAACTGTCACTCATTTCTGATATAAAATTGTTCACCAGTTAGTGTATTTTTGAGGCGAGTTATTGAAAACCGATGTACAGCATTTTTAAGCTTGAAACTGTTTTTTTTCGGTAAGGCAAAAAAAAAATGATATTGATTGCTTTCAAACAGATTTGATGCTTATATTTTGCATTTAATAGTATCATAGTATCCTTGGATACAACTTGGATACAACCTTGGTCACAACTTTCTTAGTCTCCATTTGGAATCGATGCTAAAGACTGGACTCTACATTTCCATAGCTGGACAACGTTCGACCCGAACAAAACCTTTCGAAATGTCGGAGTTGCCCTGATAGGTGCCGTAAAAGATGAAGATGGTTAAGAAACTTGAAGGTCCTGCATTGCAACAACACTTCAGCTTCTTTCCTTGTACTATTTCTATATCGATCCGTGGTACCGTGCAAACAGTTTCTATGTCAGTTTATAGTTACGGTTCTACACAGTTTCATAGAAGTTTCACCATGGCCCTGCCACCACTGCCGCTGGTTACGTGTCCAGGAAATACGGGTTACGTACTAAATCTGGTGTTGGAATGCAACCAGCCATTCTACGGCTTACACCGATAAGATGGTAAAAGCAGATTTTGTCGTACCCTAAAGATGTCTCTGAACCACCCGATTTTGATCTCTGAGATGCTTTGTCAAAGGCACACAGCTTATAGGTGTACCTGAAATATACAAAGATAAAAAAGCACTTTAAAGCAGACTGCAGAAACAATGAAATCATATAATAATAACATTTTAAACATATCAGCAATAAATGTTCATGAGGTCTTAGCAGATATTGCCTGCCCACCTCGATCCTGACCAACCCTAAATAAAAAAAACCATTATCAGTCGAAGTCTGATCTAACTTCTTATACAGTACCACTAGTACCCTCCCCACCCCCCCCCCCTCCCCCTGACACCCTCTCTCTGTGTAAAGTAATGGCCCATCTATGAGAAGGTAACCCTTCTCCACCAATCAAATTTCAGGTTACATCCCAGACATTAAGTCCCTAGTTACACTATCATACTTCAGATTATGATCCAGCTCCAAGTCCCCAATAACATAGCTTTAGTTGAGCTCAAGATGTCAGTGTGATATGTATAAAGTAAGTCAGTCATACTTATTAGACCCTTCCCTATTATTTTTGGTTCCTCCCAAATATACCTCTCTTCCTTGGTGGTCATACTCACTAGGTCATCCCTATTTATTTTGGTTCCTCTAGAATACACCACCTTTCCTTGGTGGACGTACAACTAGGCCTTCCATAATGAATTATTGTTCACCACAGTACACTAACACTTCCTTGGTGGACATACCCTCTAGGCCTTGCCTACTGCATCATTTCAATATTGTACATACTCTCTATCTGAATATTCATAGCATTCTCCCTGGAGTGGTAGAAACTCATGCTCCATTCCCAGGTCCACACCCATCTCTTTCTCTAGAGTGGAGATGTTCTTCTCAATCTCTTTCATTTTATCGTTAACCTCGTTGTATTCCGCCCGAGCATCATCGGCAACTGAAATCAGAGCAGAACACAGGCGTAGCAACAACCAGCAGTAACCACAGGTCCAGTTATGTAATATAACCAGTATGTCATCAACCTAATTGTCAAGCCGTAATATTTACTTGTTAATTGTACATACATGTATATATATGAGGTTACATCTCCTGAGTGGTATAAGAGTTCTGTTACGCAGAACACAGGCGTAGCAATAACCAGCAGTAACCGCAGGTCCGGCTATGTAATATAACCAGTATGCCATCAACCTAATTGTCAAGCCATAATATTTACTTGTTAATTGTACATACATGTATAAATATATGAGGTGACATCTCCCGAGTGGTATAAGAGTTCTCTTAGACAGAACACAGGCGTAGCAACAACCAGCAGTAACCGCAGGTCCAACTATGTAATATAACCAGTATTTCATCAACCTAATTGTCAAGCCGTAATACTTACTTGTTAATTGTACATAAATGTATACATATATGAGGTGACATCTCCCGGGTGGTAATAATAAGAGTTCTCTTAAGCTGTTTGGGGAAGTCCTTCATGACAGTTGTCTCTATCACATACTGTTAGCCCAGTAACGAAGCTCACATGTGCTCACATGTAATACGATGAACTGTTACCAGCTGATTTAGCTCTCCATAAAATATCCCAATTTTGTGCCGCTCACAGTCATTCTAAATGCGTGTAACCTCCCATGAAAAAAACCAGATTAACACATACTTTGTATGAGTGTAACCTCCCACAATAAAAACCAGATCACCACTTACTTGAATGAGTGTAACCTCCCATTAAAAACCAGATTACCACTTACTTTGTATGAGTGTAACCTCCCATTAGAAACCAGATTACCACATACTTTGTATGAGTGTAACCTCCCACAATAAAAACCAGATCACCACTTACTTGAATGAGTGTAACCTCCCATTAGAAACCAGATTACCACTTTGTATGAGTGTAACCTCCCATTAGAAACCAGATTACCACTTACTTTGTATGAGTGTAACCTCCCATTAGAAACCAGATTACCACTTACTTCTGTAAAAGTGTAATCTCCCAATAGAAACCAGATTACCACTTACTTTTGTATGAGTGTAACCTCCCATTACAAACCAGATTACCACTTACTTTTGTATGAGTGTAACCTCCCACTAAAAATACAGATTACCACTTACTTTTGTATGAGTGTAACCTCCCACTAAAAAAACAGATTACTACTTACTTTTGTATGAGTGTAACCTCCCATTAGAAACCAGATTACCACTAACTTTGTATGAGTGTAACCTCCCATTAAAAACCAGATTACCACTTACTTTTGTATGAGTGTAACCTCACATTAAAATCCAGACCACCACTTACTTTGTATAAGTGTCACCTCCCATTAGAAACCAGATAACCACTTACTTTTGTATGAGTGTAACCTCCCATTAGAAACCAGATTACCACTTACTTCTGTAAAAGTGTAACCTTCCATTAGAAACCAGATTACCACTTACTTTGTATGAGTGTAACCTCCCATTAGAAACCAGATTACCACTTACTTTGTATGAGTGTATTTGTGTAGCTATCATACTCTGGCATGTCATCATCAGTCTTTTGATCCTTCTTCTGTTTTCTCTTTTCTCTCATCTCTCGGTATCTTCTGATATCTTCATCTCCATCATCCTCCTCCTCCTCCTCATCTTCGTCGTCGAGGTCCTCGTCTTCCAGCGGTTCATCGTAATCGTCTTCGTCGTAGTCGTCGTAGTCGTCCTCAAATGCTGCCTCATCCTCGTCGATTGCGAGGTCGTCTCCGGGCGCATCGCCAGCATCTTCTTTCCTTGGAGGTTCGTCCACTGGTGCCGGAGGTGCAGGAGGCTCCGGGATCTCGGGTGTCTCTGTCGTCTAAGAGGAAGAGAAGAGTTTTTTATTGATCTGATACCAGAAACAACTTGAAACAACAGGATGATGGCCTCAGTTACATGTACTGTACCCCATGACAACCTAAGTGATGTGGATGCGACAGCTAAAAATTGACAAGAAATCTCTTAAGCTAACACCTGATTTAGCTTTATGAGAATATCACATAAGTTATCTGATAAAAACACTAGCACATGAGTAATATGTGACAAACTCAGTAACACACAAGTTACCTACATGCAGCATTCATATGTTACTCAAGAAAGCACAAATTCTCTGTGACAAACTCAGTAAAACACAAGTTACCTTTATGCAGCATTCATATGTTACTCAAGAAAGCACAAATTCTCTGTTACAAACTCAGTAACACACAAGTTACCTATATGCAGTGTTCATATGTTACTCAAGAAAGCACAAATTCTCTGTAACAAACTCAGTAAAACACAAGTTACCTATATGCAGCATTCATAGTTACTCAAGAAAGTGCAAATTCTCTGTTACAACCTCACGGAACCATGCAGAAAATTGAAACCTGAATTAGTTATCTGTAACTCACTAAAACATGAGTTATCTCTTACAAACTAACTAAAACAAAAGTTACCTATATGCAGCTAAAGGAAACCTGAGTTAGTTATCTGTAACTCACTAGAACATGAGTTATCTATTACAAACTAACTAAAACATAAGTTACCTATATGCAGATAATTGAAACCTGAGTTAGTTATCTGTAACTCACTAAAACATGAGTTATCTCTTACAAACTAACTAAAACATAAGTTACCTATATGCAGCTACTGTAGCTGAAACCTGAGTTAGTTATCTGTAACTCACTAAAACATGACTTATCTATTACAAACTAACTAAAACATAAGTTACCTATATGCAGCTAAAGGAAACCCGAGTTAGTTATCTGTAACTCACTGAAACATGAGTTATCTCTTACAAACTAACTAAAACATAAGTTACCTATATGCAGCTACTGTAGCTGAAACCTGAGTTAGTTATCTGTAACTCACTAAAACATGA
>JAIPMN010031365.1:0-10304 GCA_020650975.1 Apostichopus californicus
CTTTGCCTTTCCCTGTGGTCATATTCTACCACACATCGCCGGGACCGCAGGAGGCACTCTCTCTCCACCTCTCTCTCTTTGCCTTTCCCTGTGGTAATATTCTACCGGATGTCGCCGGGACCGCAGGAGGCAATCTTCTCTTTCTCTTTTCCTTTGCCTTTCCCTGTGGTCATATTCTACCGGACTTCGCCGGGACCGCAGGAGGCACTCTCTCTCTCTCTATCTCTCTTTGCCTTTCACTGTGGTCATATTCTACCGGGCATCGCCGGGACCACAGGAGGCACTCTCTCCACCTCTCTCTCTCTCTCTCTCTCTCTCTCTCTTTGCCTTTCACTGTGGTCATATTCTACCAGGCATCGCCGGGACCGCAGAAGGCACTCTTCCTCCTTCTCTTTTCCTTTCCCTGTGGTCATATTCTACCGGACATCGCTGGGACCGCAGGAGGCACTCTCTCTCTCTTTGCCTTTCCCTGTGGTCATATTCTACCACACATCGCCGGGACCGCAGGAGGCACTCTCTCTCCACCTCTCTCTCTTTGCCTTTCCCTGTGGTAATATTCTACCGGACGTCGCCGGGACCGCAGGAGGCAATCTTCTCTTTCTCTTTTCCTTTCCCTGTGGTCATATTCTACCGGACTTTGCCGGGACCGCAGGAGGCACTCTCTCTCTCTCTATCTCTCTTTGCCTTTCACTGTGGTCATATTCTACCGGGCATCGCCGGGACCGCAGGAGGCACTCTCTCCACCTCTCTCTCTCTCTCTCTCTATTTGCCTTTCACTGTGGTCATATTCTACCAGGCATCGCCAGGACCGCAGAAGGCACTCTTCCTCCTTCTCTTTTCCTTTCCCTGTGGTCATATTCTACCGGACATCGCTGGGACCGCAGGAGGCACTCTTTCTTTTTGCTCTCTTTCTTTCATTCTTTCTTTCTCTCTTTCTATTTCCTCACAACTCTCAGCTCCTTCTACCCCTCATTCCTCTTCCCCCGTATCTCTCACCCTTCCCCTCTCTTAAAAATAATCATAATAATATATAGTTCTTATTAAGTGCAAAAAAACATTAAAACATCTGGATGCGCTGAACACTTAGGGGACCAATCAGGCTCGGGATTCGATCTTACATCCCCTGGAGCTTTCTTCTGTGCTCCGTAAGCCAACTATCTATGTCTCTTGCCACGAAGCAAGGTTTCAATCTGATACGCGCCCGGTATTTAGGACAAAATCGTGATCTTCCCACGTTCTACCGGCTACGGGAAGACTTAACTGAAGCCCGAATTAGGTAAATAACAATTGAGAAAATGTCTAACAATTGCAACGGGAGCATTTAGGGGAAGGAATGTAAGCTAACAAAGAGTAGCGTTGCTAAGGAATAATTAAACAATGTGCTTCGATTAGAAGCCCACTGATAAAACAAGAGTAGTAAAATACAAAATCTGGCCCAAAACCCTTACAGAAGCGTAAGGCCAATGAGCGGGGTAAAGGAGAAGAGATACGTAACAACGTGCTTCATCTAGAAGCCCATGGCTTACAAGAAAATAATAATAACGTGGCCCAAGAAAGCCGGCCCGCTAAGGGGAATCCACTGAAACCCCCGATAATAGCTTAGAATTAACAGGAAATATAGATTGAAATCTGAGTAAACAAAGCAATACATATGCTAAAGAAAGAACACCGAAAAACACATAAAGTGAGATATGGGAAAAAGGGCGGGAAAACGAAGCAGTTCGCGAATCTGCTACCCATAAAACAGACACTATGCAATTCTAACGGGGCGAGAACCGTTTCTCAAAAATGGCTAGTAGATCCCTCCTATCAATGAAGAGAATACTTATCGGGCTGTGCAAATTATGGAAAAGACCAAAAACATAGGTTCCAATTCCGTACAAAAATCGCTGTAGGAAATTCTCACAACAAAATGCACGATGTTGACACTTTGGATGGTAGAATGAGAATGAAGGGCATAGAACGGGGGGGGGTCCCGTCATAGAGGGCGCACAGTGTTAAAAGGTTACCAGTTCATTCTAGGCACGATAGAAGGGGGTGCTAAGGTTGTGAGGAGACAGGTAAGCGAGGAACGAAGTAAATTTTTAGTTTTCCTTTAAATCTAGAAAGGAAAATGATTCTTTTCCTCATTCAGTGAGTTCCATTTGCATCCATTTATTTTGTTCCTTTCTCATCATAGACATGAGGGAAAACTTCAAATTCATTTTGACTACTATTAACGTAAAATCAAAGAGATTATTCAGTTTGAATTACACTTTGTCCATCCAAAGCAGTACGGTTAGTAGGATTTAAAAAGTTGCGTCTGTGGGACGCAACATGTTAGAAATGTTTGCTTCCACTTAGAAAACTTCCGTCCCTGCAGCCCTCCATGAAAATATGCATTTTAAAATACCTGTACAATAACACACAACACTTAGCTATACTGACCCCTGAGAACACATTGGATTGTGTGCAACGAAATCCTATAGTGATAGGTCTATATTTTGCACGAAGAAAAATTGAATGATGAAACTATTATACAACAACAAAATGACTGTCAATTCAGAAGTGGGAAATTTTGCCATAGACTAATTACAGTAGCATATAAGCTAGCCTAGACATCACACAGTGCATACTATTGTATGGTATACAACTCCCTTACATAGCGTCTGTTAAAATGTAGAATATAGCTAAAAAAGACATCATTCAATGCATACTACCATATGGTATACAACTCCCTTACATAGCGTCTGTTAAAATGTAGAATATAGCTAAAAAAGACATCATTCAATACATACTACCATATGGTATACTTTTCCCTACATAGCGTCTGTTGAAATGTTATAGGCTATGAATACGCTGTGATGTCGGAAATCAATGTAAAGTAAAACATGGCCTTAAGAGAAAAAGCAAGTATAAAAATACTGCACTTTCAACAGATTTCCATGAGCCCCTTAAATTTTGTAGAAAATATTACTTATAGATCTCAAAGACACAAGAACAATGCAATTTTCCTTTCCCAATCCACTGCAGGCAAGTTGGCCTAGCTCCAACCAGATACGACCCCTTCCCCATTAAAGTATATAAATAACTTTTTATCCAATGTTGATTAAAACACTCAAGGTTCGATGGCTGTTTTTGACGATGTATGAACTTGCAAAATATTATCTGAAGCATGTGGTCAAGGGACTGCGAAAAAGTTTCCAACAAAGAAATGACTGTGTTATGAATGCATACTTTACTTTTACAAACTTTTAATGTAGAGAGGAAAACATACTGTGAGATGAAATGTTTATATCTTCACATAGACATAATTCTCACTTAACTGACAAAAAAAAATACTTGGTATATATGTCGGAACATGGGTTGTGCTTCGATTGTTTTGTACAACTATAAAAATGATAGTTTGTTGGAGCATTTTGAATCAGTTTTAACTTTTCAACTTAATGCTTAACTGCTCATTAAAAATAACTTGTAAAAATACAACATATAGGGTTGTGATGTAAGCAAAACTTCTTCTCTGATTTTTTTCCCATTTGAAATTTGTGTTGTATTTAAGAGGCTGTAAAGCTGCACAATACCCACAATGGCAAAGGCAATCTACTTGATGGTTTCTTCCCAGAGAACATTATGCAAACATTGCATGCAAGATTTTCAAATTTTCACCATCATTGTTCTTATAATTATTACAGCAAGTGACAAACAATGTGGATAAAGAGATGTAATTTAAATTTCCTTCAAAATATATTTCTGATCATTGGATTCATGGACCAATCAATAGTTAACTAGACTTTTTATATTCAAATCTCACATGTACCATAAGAACCCAGTTTCATGCCTCACTCAGGCTTTTTATGTTTACTAGGTTTTCAGACATTGATCTGTGCATGGAGGTAAAAACAGAAGGAGAGAAAGCTCTTTGAACCATCATCAGTTCCGACAGTATCGGTAACCGCAAACCTAAACAACCCTAATCACCCGAGGGTATAAACGCGAGCGTGAATTTTCACTGGAACGAAGACATTACGTAATATGACCTTCATACTTCAGCTAAATATAGCGTGCCTTCCTATGCCCAGTACAGTAACGTATGTATGCACACAGCTGTATGCATTACACTCGAATAGTACGCCGATTGTTAACAAATTAAAATGTCACTGAATTTGGTGTAAAATGTGTTGTATGTTTAATTTTAGTGATTGTCGGTGATTATTTTCCTTTATATGGGGAAGTGTTAACATCACAAGAAAATATAAACTTACAACCGTATAAGAATTTCTGATAACTAAGGAAGGGTTTGCAGGGTCGGTTGCTTACTGTTTAACCTGCTAATGATGATAAAATAGAATTCGTTGGTAAATACAAAATGTTTTGCCCCAGATGGAGAATGTTCCTAAACGTATTTGTTATTGTAATACCCCCTAAACGTATTTGTTATTGTAAAACCCCCTCCCGAGAAACTACAATCAATGAAGTAGTGAAGAGAATTAACCGTCTACACGTTTGAAAAATATCGCTGGCAAAATCGGGGTTTAGTTCGGCAAAGATTATAAATTGTTTACGTCAAAGTTGGAAACATGTGTTCATCAACGTAAACGAACCACCAACTGAAAGACGCCTTGTCTGATAACTGATAAGAAATAGTGAAAGGAACCTTACAAATGAAATAAAATCTATTAGCGTACAAAGAAGAACTGTCCAACGGCAACATCTGTAATTTCCAGCCATACATGCAACATTTTTACTCCTTAAGTATTCCTTGGCTCAATCCTGACGCCAGGTGTGTCTGTGAATAATGGACTGTGATTGGTCTAATGTTACTTTTTGCATCTTTAGTTGTTCAACTCAGCGCTAGCCTGCTCAAATGTTTTGTCACGGCTACTAGCCTGTGTTCTGGGCCGGCGGCATGCGCGACTGTACATGTATGGTATTGTGGATTGCGCAAGGTACCTTTCAAGTTTTAACGATACTTTTTTGAACACGAACTGTGCTCGATGTGTTTGGAAAGATTTTCTCCATATCCTCTACTGTTCAATTGAAGTAAAATAATAAGAACAAAACAAAGAGGACAAACGCGTTGGATATTAAATTGTAGTTTGAACTACATCTCGTTATTTGAGTGTGTACTTTTCACAACTACTCACGTTGGTCACCAAGGTCAGTTCAGTACTACAAGCTCACCTAACTGATGCACGCATATAAGGGCTGCATCTAGCCTATTGTTAGGCCTAGCTATCCACACTCAAGCGCACTGGTGTATGGCGTTTGCCGATGGTAGCTGACAATGTCATCTAGCAGAAAAGCTTTCTCTGGTTGCAATTTACTTTTATATTGCAAAAAGAACAGTAAATAGGTGAAACCAATGTCAACAAATGATGGATGGAAGCTTTAACTCAGAAGGAGGTATTTGAAATAAAAAACACTACTACCAGCAAGTTTCACAATTGCATCAACGAAATGTGCGTTGCAGGAGGAGCAACCTCCCTGAGTATTCAAAACATTGGCTCAAGAAGCAAACAGAGGTCTTTTTCTTGTAAATGATGTTTTATTTGTATTTTTCAAAACACTCGAATACCATCATAAAAAAAAAAAATAATATGAAAACAATGCTTATATTGAGAAATAATTATGTCAAAATCATGCTGTCAAAAATGCTGTTAAATGAAAAGGAAATAAAGAAGCAGTGAAGTAATCTTGTTATGGAAAGATTGAATTCAGAGTTAAAGGAGCAATTGCTAAAGCAATTTATACAGTATTGGGTCAAGTTAAGAATAAATGCATTTGTAAACAGTAAAAAGTGTGAGAAATCTCTTCTGCAAGAACTATCAAAGACTTAGCAGGGGTTTAGGCAGCTAGCAATCTTTTGTACGACCAGTGAAAATAGCCTATCTCCGACCACATGGTTAGCCTAACTTCACACGAAGTCAACATGGAATATAGCCTAACCATCTGTTTATTTATATGTAAGGGATTACTTTATATGTATGAAGGCCCTATGAGACTTTCAGGGTAAAAGTTGCTTTGCACTTTATACTGAATATGTGAAGATTAAACAATTTTGGCATTTCTGATTCAAATTGATTTGTTAATAAAACTGTAAATAAAATTTTGTTCTGTAATGAAGTAATATTTTGTAATTTGATACTTTTTTATTATTCATAATAATTAATATAATGGCCTGACAGCAGAACCTACTGTATTGAAAATCATGAAGCACACAATGACTGACTTCTTTCAAAGGTACAATTTTTCTTCATTACACATTTTTCTTCATAGATGTGATGCCTGTTTATTTTCTTCTACAAAGTAACTATAGTCTGGCATATTTCCGAACTTTCAGATATCATGAAAAATATCATGTAAATGTGAAGCAAGCAAACTGATAATAAGTTATATTTAATGATGATGGCTTCCTTTTATTGTCATTGGTCTTCCATGGCTGTAGCTTTAAAACATAGCAATGACAAGCAAAGAAAAAATTTCATTATTGTCCAGACAAACATTAATCCCAGTGGCTTTCAAAACCCATTCTGAATACTTGAGTTTATGTTTGGGTGCTCTGTCACTGGGAATAGCTTGGTCACTTCCACCATGGAGCTATAAAAAGATCCATGCTTCCACAAAGACAAAAATTTTTCTTTAACTCCTCCAAATGATTAGCCTTTGATCTGGGAAAAAAAGAGAAAAACATACCAAAAATTAAATCTAAGCCAGCGTTTGTACTACAGTATAATGTTAAGAGGTTGTATCTGTATTCATTGATATTTTTAAGTTTTATATAAACTGACATATCAAGTTAAAGCATACATATATCACATCAAAATTAAAAGAAATATGAAATATTGTCGAAATGTGCATTCATATCCTTTAAATTAAAAAAAAATGGATAAAGATACTGTATTAAAATAAATCCCTTTGAATGAAAAAAACTTGATGCCTAGAAATAAAGTGCACAAGTTCATAAAAAATATATGTATATTTTGCTAAAACATGTTCCTCATCCCTCCAAATACTATGGAGGTTTGTTTTTACCACCATGCAAAAACTATACTGTAACACGTTTTCCCCGAAATAAGTTTGCTAGGGGTTAGGCCAATCTCTAAGTTTAGAAAATAAAATGAAGAAATAAAGTAGAAGTAAAAAAACAAACATGACAAAGTTAGGGGCCTAGTCCTGAATTATGAGGTGGATTTTACAAACAAATTTTGGGTTCTCATAAACTGAGCTAACTTGAGATTGAAAGGGGTGGGTTTTTTGTCCTGTTGTAAGCCTTGTCTTCCTTAAGGTTTAATACCTTTCACTTAAAATCCAAACGCCGACAGCCCAAGAAGGGCTTACCAACCCCTACCCTCATTCATTAATGAGCATATGAGCTAAAATACCCCAATATAAATTGGGGCATGTTGGCCATACAAAACCAATGAACCTGGTCCTGAAGAATTAACCAACATTATGGCCTTATAATGTCCCTGCTTCTATCATTAGCATTTACAAATATAGGCCTACGGTATATACGCAAATAGGTCAAACAATGGTTGGAGGTAATAATAAAATATCCTCTATTGATACATGTAAAAAAGTCAATGCTAAGCAATTCCGTGAAACTCCAAAACGACAATAACACAGAGTATTGAATCCAGTTCAACTGCAAATAACGAAAATGGACATACCCGGCCATGATTAAGACATGGTTTACTGTGTAGTGTAGGTCCTTCCTAGCGATGTTGACAAGAAAACATGTTCCGAGTCGGTCCGATTTAAAAGCAATTTCGACCATTCTACGACCATATTTTCAGAGTGATATGAAGTTTAGTCATATCCCAATACGCCTATCATATCAAAACGAATATATCAATTGATTTCGGAGTTGTTTTAGGAAAAATATTTTGCGACGATGATGAACTGCACATCCGTTTCGAAGAAATATACCCTGGCTATGTGAACTGCGCACACACTTTGAACTTTGCCTTCATGCATATTCATAAGCTTCTTTGCACCTCCTTCGCTTTTTCACTTATAAAAGGCGGAAACGATGATGGAACTTCAAAGACCTGTTGTGGTCAGCTGCCAAGGGCGGTTTGTAATATAATAGCAACAGTGTTTTGCTAAAGTGGAGAGTAGGGCACGAGGCATGTTAATTGATTTATTTATGGTGCAGTGGAAGTGCTTTCTCTCCTTCTGTTTTTACCTCCATGGTTGTCCGGGGGGTAATTGACCGGGGGGTGACTGCCCGGGAGGTAGTTGTCCAGGGGGTTGTTGTCCGGGCGGTAGTTGTCCGGAGGGTAATCGTCCGGGGGGTAATTGTCCGGGGGGTAATTGTCCTACCACGGATCCATCCACCCTTATTAGCATCGAGGGAGATTGCTCCCTGCCTGACGAGGCTGGTTCTGTATTGGTGAGACAGCATACCTTAAAACATTAAACATTCAAATTTTGCTTAGACCAATTGTCAATGGATTCTTTATAGACAATTCTAAAGGTTCGGTAAGGGTTGGGTAGGGCACGGGTAGGGTAGGGAAGAGATTGGGTAGGGATATTGGTTGGTTAGGGATTGAGTAGGGTAGGGATTGAGTAGGGTACGGGGTTGGGTAGGGATTGGGTAAGGGTTTGGTAGGGTAGGGATTGCATAGGGGTTGAGTAGAGGTCGGGATTGGGTACTGATAAGGGTTTGGTATGGGTCGGGGTTGGGTAGGGATTGGTTAGGGATAAGGGTTCGGTACGGGTTGGGTATGGGTCGGGGTTGAGATTGGAGAGGGATTTTACAGGGATAAGGGTTCGGTAGGGGTTGGGTAGCGTTAGGGTACGGGTAGGATTGGATAGGGTTGGGTAGGGATACTGGTTGGGTAGGGGTTTGGTTGGGTAGGGATTTGAAAGGGTTGGTAGGGCTCGGGATTGGGTAATGATAGGGGTTGGTAGGGGTTAGGATTGGATAGGGATCGGGTACTGGGATAAGGGTTCGGTACGGGTTTGGTAGGGGTCGGGGTTGGTAATTTGGTAGGGATTGGGTAGGGGTGGGTAGGGGTAGGGGTAGGGGTTGGGTGGGTTTAAAGCACATTGAACATATCTTCGAAACTGTTGTATTCCTTCTTTTCTTCATCGTAATGTTTATTTAGAACTGTACAAGTATGTACAACTGTACCGATGGACTCAAAAGCGTGAACGAAGAGTACTATTGCTGTTCTAACACATCATGTGAGACGCGTGGAGACATACACAAGTGTTACCGTGGTAGTGGTTTCCAAGGTAACGGAGAAACATGCACACACATGACCAACTGCCAGGATTACTTCAAGTTAGGTTTTAGTACTAGTGGTATATATACCATCAAACCAACTTTCGGGAATGGATCATCATTTGCTGTGTTCTGTAATATGGCTGATGGAGGTGGATGGACGGTAAGTCTAGAATGACCAGAGAGTTGGGTATCGACCGAAAGGATCCAAATACCTGTATAGATGGTAACTCGTATAGATGGTATATAGTATAGATGGTAACTCGTTCGGATTGTAACTCGTAGAGATGGTAATTCATATAAATTGTAACTCATACAGATGGTAACTCGTATAGATGGTAACTCGCATAGATGGTAACTCGTACAGATGGTAACTCATATATATGGTAACTCGTACAGATGGTAACTCGTATAAATTGAAATTGTAACTCGTTTAGATGGTAACTCGTTTAGATGGTAACTCATACAGATGGTAACTCGTACATATGGTGACTCGTACATATGGTAACTCGTACATATGGTAACTCGTATAGATGGTAACTCGTATAGATGTTAACTCGTGTAGATGGTAACTCGCATAGATGGTAACTCGTATAAATTGAAATTGTAACTCGTTTAGATGGTCACTCGTTTAGATGGTAACTCATACAGATAGTAACTCGTACATATGATGACTCGTCCATATGGTAACTCGTACATATGGTAACTCGTTTAGATGGTAACTCGTATAGATGGTAACTCGTTTAGATGGTAACTCGTTTAGATGGTAACTCGTACAGATGGTAACTCGCATAGATGGTAACTCGTATAGATGGTAACTCGTTTAGATGGTAATTCGTATAAATTGTAACTCGTACATATGGTAACTCGACTAGATGGTAACTCGTTAAGATGGTAACTCGTATAGATGGTAACTCATACAGATAGTAACTCGTACATATGGTGACTCGTCCATATGGTAACTCGTACATATGGTAACTCGTATAGATGGTAACTCGTATAGATGGTAACTCGTTTAGATGGTAACTCGTTTAGATGGTAACTCGTACAGATGGTAACTCGCATAGATGGTAACTCGTATAGATGGTAACTC
>JAIPMN010031369.1:3971-21654 GCA_020650975.1 Apostichopus californicus
ACAGTAAAGTATTATTTTAAAGGCAAGGTTTATTTATTTTAGAGAGCGGGTCCGGGAGTGAAGGCTGACTACGGGCGCCATTCCTTTTGTATAGTATACTAGTAAGTTCCCGTCCTGGTTGGCTTCGTTGCATGTTATAGACTCCGGAGGTAGGGTCAAATTAGGGCTCTCCCAGGAGGTATTGCAGAAGTTAATCGGGGCGGGACCACATTAGGCAGTATCAGTTCAGTCTGCCGTTGGCGCCCCGTGTCGGGTATTCACTCTCGTGATTCTTAATAGCCGTACTGCCCACGCCCTGGTACGTAGTTTATTTGTTATTTATTTAAATTGAATCTCTGCCCGTTGTTTGCTTTTATATTTGTTTACGGCAGAAAGACACTGCCTTATTCTTTTATGTTTAAAGTTAATTAAGTGATTAAATTGTTGATTTGAGACTCAGTTCTCCTAAACCATATTCTTCTCTCTTTTTTTGTGTATTTGGTTCAAGCCCTGCTAGCATAAGTCTTCGCCTCCCTCCCCCCCCCTTCCCCTGCCCTGACATCAGGTGGCCTCCAGCTGCCTGATTACCCACGCTACCGCTCGGCCGGGGTACAGGGGCGTTACAATAATACTTTGATAATGTGTCTTGAGTTGCTACATTAATGTCAGAATAGATAATACCTTGATAATGTGTCTTGAGTTGCTACATTAATGTCAGGATAGCTAATACCTTAATAATGTGTCTTGAGTTGCTACATTAATGTCAAGATAGCTAATACCTTAATAATGTGTCTTGAGTTGCTACATTAATGTCAGAATAGATAATACCTTAATAATGTGTCTTGAGTTGCTACATTAATGTCAGAATAGATAATACCTTGATAATGTGTCTTGAGTTTTTGACACAATCATGAACAATTATGTATTAATGTATCTGAGAATCAGGGCTGAACCTGTTTTTGGTTACTGGGCAGAATTAATTGGCTAATTTGTGAGTCCAATTTAATTCACTGTTTTTTTTTATAGTAATATCAAGTACTTTTTGGTTTAGTAATATCAAATACTATTTTTTTCATGTAGTTTTATGAAGTACTATTTTTTGATATAGTAATATCAAGTAATATTTCATAGTAATATCAAGTACTGTTCTACAGTAATATCAAGTACTTTTTGGCATAGCAATGTCAACTACTATTTTTTTTTTATAGTATTATCAAGTACTATTTTTGATATAGTAATAACAAGTACTATTTAACTGTATAGTTATATCAAGTACTTTTATATAGTAATATAAAGTACTATTTTCCAGAAAGACTTTTAACGAAATTATTAGTTAATTCATGCTTTTGACTGTTCCTGATGTTAAGATCTTGTGCCCTTGCAATGTTCCTCAGACCTAAGTAATTCCAATTCTATGCTTACAAGATTAAGTAAAACATTTCCAGACTTTCTTGCTGTGCTTATAGTCAATCTCTCCTCCTTTTTTTATAAAGCAAGGTAGTTCTGTAACTCTCCGGATGACCTCCAGTACTCATGCTGAAGTCATTACTGCATAAAGAATAACTTTCTATGCAGGCTCTTTTGCATTTTTCTCCTTTTTTGGTTTGTGTCCATTCAAATTGTTTGTAAGATAATGTAACTATACCATGAGCCACAAAGTACTATTAGACTTCTAGGAATTAAAACTCTAAATTATTCTCTGCTAGGATAAAACAAAATTTGATAATTATAATTGATGCAGCACATTCACTTGAAGAAAAATACAATCGAGAAAATGTGGGTTTTCAAACTGGAACGATAGAGTTCGTCACTGGCAGATAATTTCAACGAAAATTGTGACTTGCAAACCACACTTGCTCCTTCAGCCGAATTATAAATATCGAAAGATTGATTTTCTGACTTCCAATTTTAGCATCATTCAAAAAAACGAACATATTCTTGGATTCAATTTATTATTAGAAATTTACAGTTCCAGAAGCTTAGACGATATTAGTTTGCATGTCAGTGACCGATATGATATGAGTAAAATGCAGGGAAGTGAAGTATAAATCAAATAGATCTAAAAGTAAACTTCATAAGGAGTTTTAGAAAGCATTCTTACAAAACAATTTGAATAATTGGTTGCTGATGCCTTCCAAATGTTAAGATCCGTGATGTACTATAAAGGTACATATCTGAGGTACGTACGGTTTCTATCGGAGAAAACCCTCACAGGTAAATGATACATCAGAGAGTAAGGACAAATTGTATTCGTTGCTAGTGTCAGTATAATAAAATACAGCAATTAAAGCTAAACATTTAGTTGCTATATATTTTCAATTTCTTTAATAACCAATTCAAGAGGATGTGGTAAGTTAACGACCTGGTATAATCCTTCCAAGATATTGTCTTTAAGATGTACTCTCCATTTCATATGCCTCTGTCTAATATCATCGCTGTTCTTCCATTTCTTATAACCCTGCTCTTTGACCACAAAAAAAAAAACATTTTTTTTCAGCTCTACTCTAACATCGGTACATATGAACTCTAACAAGTTTGAAAATGCACTTTTGTGCTGCAATGTTTTTACTATAATAATTCAAAGGTTTGTTTTGTGATGGAGTAAGAAAAGGTGTTAAAATTGTAAACCATTAGATGATTGCTTAATAATTTTCAAGTCAATCTCCTCGGGCTACCTCATGTGTGATTTATGCAGAACCGTTAATTGACATTTCAAATGTAGTTTGTACAAGTTTAGTAAAATGACATCAGGTAGGAATGAATTTTTGGGAATTCAAGACATAGTAATGTTTTCATATTATTTTTCAAATTATAAGGTCTAAATGGTTCAACTTGTACCATCTTCAAGTTTTTGCATCTTATCAGTTTGGTTTTAGCAATGAATCATGGGACCATTTCTAGCGCCCTTTTCACAGATGTATCAATTCTTTGTCAAAAGGGTAATGTTAGTGATGGGTCACAGTTTTGTCTTAATTTTTTGATAAAGTTTAGGGATAACAAACTCATCCCATGTAATATTCTCGATACCGTCAAATTTTGACCAAAAATTATTGTCCTGCATTGCAACCAACCTTTCCCAGCAAAACTTTTAAAGCTTTGTTTCAATGTGATGTCATTTATGAAACTTTACAGTATTTGAATAAACTAACACATCTATCTAACCTTTTCCTCTTGTAGTCTCTAGCAGCCTTGAAGAGACAGGCAGGTCCTTCTACCTTAGTGACCAGACAGAGTTTAAACGACGAAGAACTTGTGAGTGCAGATTTTTATTTTTCAAATGTATGTATGTATGTATTTTAGATCCTCCTGCAAGCAGGAAGTCACGAAGAAGCCATCATTGGCTTATCAAAGCTGCAAGCTGACCGAAGTCAGTCTCTTAGATTCATATTTAACGTCCATGATTATGAATTGTCAATTGTCAACAACTCGGTAACTGGACGACATACATTAATTTTGGAGTGACTCAAACTCAGGACCTAATGATTGAAAGGCACTGGCGTTAACCACTGAGCTAACACTCCTCGCAAATACTCCAACACAAATAGTTTGTGTTGCAAAATGGCCTATTGTTTTTGGTATGATGATGGTGGGGTGGGGGGGTGGGGTGGGGAAGTGCAGGGTATCAGAGCCGCAATAATTTCTGCCGTCAGTGTTGACTTACAAGTGAGTATACTGCATGATCATTTGAAGTGGATTTACTGAGAGGCTCTGGTTTGATAATCGATCTAACAGATGGTGGAATAAGGGGTTAATCAACGGTCTAGCGTGCGTTACTCACAGGATTAATGCACGATCGGGGGATAATGCAAGCGATGCACGAGGGCGGAGCCCGAGTGCATCCAGTGATAGCATTAACACCCGGAGTGCATTAATCATGTGAGTAACGCACGCTAGACCGTTGATTAACCACGTTCATTCATACACTACCATTTGTGTGGGGGAAAAATCATAAAACAAAACATTTTTGGTTACATATAACCAAAGATTTATTAAAGTGATGCCCCGTAATTTTACCGTGCGTTACTCACAGGATTAACCACGGTCAGCTGACCTGAATGGACCAATAGGATTTAGGAATCTTTACTAAGTATGAATGAACAAACATTTACACAGAGATCCTAGGATATGACCACATTATCTAAAACCAGTTCAAAATGTTCATTTTAGAACTCCCTAAGTAGGGGTTGAAGGTTAAATTGTCAGGGTGTGCAGTTTTATGACTGAAATAAATATAATACTTCATGTGTTAATTTTTTTGGAGTAATGACTGTAATTTTAAGACAATTTCACTAGGTGTTGGTTATTGCTCCTTTGTTGACAGTAGTGTTCTGTATCACTGGGTTAAAATGCACATAATTTGTGTTCTTGCAGAGATGGTGTGGTATTTACCTAGACAGTATAGTATGATATTGTACAGTACCTTCTGAAGTCAGTTCTCCTTGAATTTGAGTTCTGCTGTTCCAAATCATTTTTACATATTTTCCTTCATATTTTGTTCTATACTCTGGATTTTATTGGATTTCTTTTCTTTTTGATCAAACCATTTTTTTTTATAGAAAAGTCATGTGTACAAAAAAGCATTGCAGGCCTTAATATACCCAATTTCCAGTACCACACCTCATAACTTTGAAGTCTGGACCGCATCGAAACCAACCTATTGCTATGACTGTGAAGGCTTACTCTGGGGCATCGCAAGACAGGGGGTGCGCTGCTCAGAGTGCGGGGTCAAATGTCATGAGAAGTGTAAAGATCTTCTCAATGCGGACTGTTTGCAACGTAAGTTAGATATGAAACAATCCTTCATTCACTTCATATCATCAATGCCCTGCTTTTATACTATAGCTGTATATTAATTGTTTAAATTAATAATTGAGATTTTTCCATTTCATTTGACATTCTACCTAAAGGGAGGGAGGACGTGCTAACTCTTAAATTGAAAGATTGTGTTTTTATTTCTTCATCTCGTTACTTGTCAGGCAAATGTGAAGCAAGGGTAAAGAGGCTCATCAATGAGAATAAAATGACAGAAATTGTGTGACAATTAAAAAAAATTCCAACTGGTGGTCATTTAAAAAAATTAATATCTCAGAAAAAAAAAATAAAAAAAGCAATGCTTGATTGCTGTTATGAAGACTTTGAACATGTTCTACAGATTTATGTTTAAATTCAATCATATTTTTCAAAAACTACACAATTTATACTTAAAAAAGCTGACTCACAGTGAAAATGATCTTGGATGAAAGAATGTATAGAAACATATTTTGTTTTACAAGGTGATTGGATGATAAAAGAACCATTGAGTTGCATAATTATTAACGATCACATGTCATTTGAGTTTACAAAATAGGTATTTGCTTTCAATTTTGATTGTTGAATTTTGATTTGTTTCTATGCATGCAATGTATAAGAGTGCGTGTTGGACTGCTCGTGCACTTATTTTTATTTTATTTATTTTTATTTATTTTTCTTGCACCCTGCAATCTTTGCTAACGTGAACTAACAAAGAGTTTTAATCTCTCTTTAATCATCTTCAATATAGTCTTCATGACCAAGAAAAGTAGTAAGTTATCATTTTTACCACATTTTTGTTGCCAGTTTTTTTTGCTTTGCATCTCTTCCGTGGATATGAACCACTGATTCAATGTGATAAGCCGTAAAAGGAATTTGAAGAATTTTACAATACGAACGAAATAAATGAAATGAGGCCGTTGTATTTACTGCTAACATTCCCAGCTTTCAGCGTCACCAGCATTGATACAAAAAAAAATTCTATCAGTTCACTTTTATTCTCAGATGGTTTAGAGAGCGCCAAAATATATCCCTGTTTTTATTTACTAATAAGTTAGACTTGGTGTACTTTAGACAGCTAAATCCAATATTTGCCTAAACAAAACCATAGTGTGTATGGAATATTGCAGTAGCGCCCCCTTTTATAGCCAATATGGAATATTTCAGTAGCACCCCCTTTAATAACCAATATGGAATATTACAGTAGCACCCCCTTTTATAGCCAATATGGAATATTGCAGTACCACCCCCTTTCATAACCAATATGGAATATTGCAGTAGCACCCCCTTTTATAACCAATATAAAATATTGCAGTAGCACTCCCTTTAATAACCAATATGGAATATTGCAGTAGCACCCCCTTTTATAGCCAATATGGAATATTGCAGTACCACCCCTTTAATAACCAATATGGACTATTGCAGTAGCACCCACTTTTATAACCAATATGGAATATTGCAGTAGCATTCCCTTAATAATCAATATGGAATATTGCAGTAGCACCCCCTTTTATAACCAATATGGAATATTGCAGTAGCACTCCCTTTAATAACCAATATAGAATATTGCAGTAGCACCCCCTTTAATAACCAATATAGAATATTGCAGTAGCATCCCCTTTTATAACCAATATGGAATATTGCAGTAGCACCCCCTTTAATCACCAATATGGAATATTGCAGTAGCACCCCCTTTTATAGCCAATATGGAATATTGCAGTAGCACCCCCTTTTATAACCAATATGGAATATTGCAGTAGCACCCCCTTTTATAGCCAATATGGAATATTGCAGTAGCACCCCCTTTAATCACCAATATGGAATATTGCAGTAGCACTCCCTTTTATAGCCAATATGGAATATTGCAGTAGCACCCCCTTTTATAGCCAATGTCTTTACAAGAACTTGCTGATGTACAGCAAGTTGAGATGAAAGAAAGAATGAAAGGGAAATATTTTCTTACACATTGATAGTGGATAGACCCTTCCAGGAGTTGAGGAATATCACCTTTTAACTTATCTATGGACATTTAATGCAGATTAATATGCAATTGTTTGCAAGGACAAAGACAATAAATACTGTCTGGTGTTTCCCACATTAACTCAACAAGAATATCTACCATATACTCAGGATATCACACATCTTAAACTGCAAGGTTATTTTGAACAATCGACCCAATTAAAACCCAAAACTTGGCTGTTATTTTTTTGTAGCCCTGTATCTACTGTGAACACCCCCCCCCCCTCCCCCTCTCTCCACACCATTTTCTTGACATCTTGTTTGATTCCTTTGTAATGTTTAGACTTCTCTGCTAGAGTATTTCTGCACATATTAACCTGATAAAAGCAAAACATCAGTCAAGAAACTTAGGTGACACATATCCTGCCCTAGCTAAACAGATTCATTTGGTAGTATTTGGAGAATACCTATGTCATTTACAAATTTAAGCAATAATCACAGTAAGATCTTCCCTCAAACTAGACAGGTACTAACTTAAAATGAATAGCCAAGTGTTCTTTGGCTATTTCTAAAATCAATGTAGATAGTTCCCTGACAATGCACATATGCATCGTTTGAGTTAAATTGTTCTATTTGTCTTTTTTGTTTCTTTTTCACTCTTGTCTGTTTATTACCTTCTTCGTTCTCTGTTGTCTTTCATCCTTTTATTCATCTGTGCAATCTATTGTCTGACATATTTGCATAAAAGTCAAACTTCAGGTTATCATGTTATACGGTTGGACGTTACTAACATTATGCATAACAGCAAGCATGCATGTATGTGCAGCTTTGAAGTCATTGACTTGCAATTAAACCACCAAGTACTCCATAGAATCAACTCCTATATTTAGGATGGCTTGTGTAAGCTATTTCATGATCAAATGAAACTGAAAAAAATAATAATAGGGCCTATGGCTGCTTTCTTCCATCGATAAATATAATCTTTATGTTTGTCGCCTGTAATATAGCTGCCTAGATTTCAATGAGGTAATCATAATATAAAATACTACCTGAAACATCTCTATAAATAGCTGTAGCACCAACAACCAAGTTGTGGGGTGGGGGTGGGGTATGGGGGAGACATTTCCCCACTTATAATCCCCTCTCATGTCTCTCCATTCCCCAGTATCTCTATCCCCCGTTCCCTTCTCTCTTTCCCCTGTTTGCCCTACTTGAACATTTCCCCTCTTTCCATTTCCCCCCCTTTCTCTTTTCCCTTCTTTTCTACACTCTCATGTCCCTCCCTTTCTACCAATCTCTATCTCCTCCCTTTCTTCTCTCTTTACCCTGCTTGCCTTACTTTCCCCATTCCCCAATCTCTCTTCCCTCTCACTCTTCCCCCTCTCTCCCCTCTGACCCCTATTTCCCCCTTTCATCCCCCTCTCTCCACTCTGTCCCCTATTTCCCCCTTTCATCTCTTACCTCCTCTCTCATATCTGTCCCTTTCTTCCAATCTCTGTCCCCTCCCTCTCATCTCTCTTTCCTCTCTCTCTCCCCTCCATCCCTCACTTCATTCTCCTCTCATCTTCTCCACATCCTCCTTGCTCCCCATCTCTACATCTCCTCCTTTCTCCTGAATCTCCCTCTTCCCCATGTATCTGCCCTCTCCCCCCCCCTCCCCCCCAACTCTGTCCTTTGCCTTTACCATACCAGTGTAGCATGTTGTTACTCTTAGTCATTTCACACAGTGTAATATCATGCAGACTAGAGATGCTTTCCATGCTCATTCTCTCTCTCTAAGTGATTCTCTTTTAATGTCAATATGATGTTTTATGTTTGAGCTGTTTGTTGTACACATTCCTCTCATGTAATAATCAATAGCTGCTACTTGTTGCTAGACCATTTTGTTATATAAGAGATGTTGAGATGATTTTCAAGTCTTAGTTCTGAATCTTCTTCCAAGGTCGACTGATCATTGCTGTCATACACATGTCAACTTTCCTTCTGGAGATAAGCAGACTTTTACCCCACCCCCCGGCGTTATTTATATTTTCAGAAAACATTTTATCTGACAAACATCTTTCTCTTCACGACTCATGTCTGACTTTTAATGAGTGCAAACATTTTTTGATCATTTTCTGTCCGTGCGTCTGTCTATCTGTATTTCTTTCATTCATTCCTTTTCTGGCTTATAATGTTCATGAACTGTTGTAAACTTTCAAGGGTTTATGTTGTTTTCTTCCAAATATCTTCTTAATAAAGAAAAGATAGTATAAACAGAATGTATTCATGCAGCAGTTTAATAACTTTGAAGCTTGATTGAAATCAAATATGGAAATATGCCAAGTACAGTAGACATTGTAATGGCTTGCGGCTTGGGGGGAATTTAATAATGAGTCGTATAGAAGGTATAAACTGTGCTAACTTCGGTTTTTTTTTTATGTTCGTACGTATCCCTCTATGAGGGTGCTTGATCATACTATAATGCATGTGTGTTACAGACAGACACAGCAAGGCAACAAATTGAAGCAATATACTCAAAATTTGACAAAACTTATATGAAGGGCGTCACTGTAAGTAATAACAACTTACGTAAGCAATGTACTAGTTTATTGGAAGTTTAGCAAGGCTCGGTTTTCACTTATTATTGGAGAATATTTCTTTGAGTAGTAAAGAACATCACAGAAAATCAAATATTGTTTGCATTTAAATTATTGAGAGTAAAAAGACATTTGTTTTTCAGATTTTAGCATTATTGCAAATGCCTCCTAAAGCCATATAGTAACTTAAAAGATGCTAGAATGGTATAGTTGGTAAGAATAACAGTTTTATAGAATTTGAAAAATATGTAGGTTTCCAGCAGACTGGAATAAATATATAACACTACTACTTCTACTGTAGGTAACATAGGACGGTCTGCAGGGTTGCGCTGTTAAAATATATGGAAATCTAAAGTAGGGTATGTAACATTCCCTGATAGGTAAGATAGAGGCACATTAGTTGCGCTGTTAATATACGGGAATCCAAAACAGGGTAATACTATGTAACACTCCCTTCTATGCAACATATATGCTCTGTGTGGATTGCACTCTTGTGATCTAGTGACAGGAATCAGGAACATTAATGTTCATCTTAGCCTCAAGCAATTATCACAGATGTTTTCCATGTGACTTTAATTCATTATTTGTCATCGTTTAATACACATTATTTCAGTTTTTCTGTGTTTTTCTTTGTGAACTCAATATGAGTCATTGGTACTATAGAAAATTTAAATATTCCGTAGTATGCCAGCCCAATTAAGGGTTTTCAGTGAAATAATTGAAAAGTTTTAAAAATCTGCCTCTTTACCTGAGGTAGCGTACTGTTGTTTAGTGTAATATTTTAAGGTTTTTTTACACTCTACCTCTTTACCTGAGGTATCGTAGTGATGTCAGTGTAATATTGTGAAGTTCTTACACTCTACCTCTTTACGGGAGGTAGCCTAGTTTTGTTAGTACAATATTGTGTAGCTTTTACACTCTGCCTCTTTACCAGAGGTAGCCTAGTGTTGTTAGTGTAATATTGTGAAGTTCTTACACTCTACCTCTTTACCATAGGTATGGTAGTGTTGTCAGTGATCTTTATAATCATTTCCTTTCCTACTATTAAAGGTCTAAGAGTCTGTTCTAAGTTTCTAATCTTCCCCGTAATCCTCTAACATTTTGATTCCTTGGAGTTACCACCAAATAACAATCCCTTCACCCTGAATATTTTGCAAGCTGCGGAGGATGACGGAGCGTTCTGTTGGTTGTCTACGGTATTCCAAACTTTTAGCAACTTCTTCTTCGCGTCCGAAGAAGATGAGAGTGGGATGCTCTCCTTATCAGAGGATACGGACGACTTAGAAGACCTACGCGGAGCTGCCTCTGGTATTGTTTTCACCACATCTCAGTTTAATACCATTTTTCTTCTCTTTTTTTTGCTTCCTTGCACCCTGCTGGCTGTATCAGCACCTTTTCCCTCTGCCCAGCGTCTTTTTCCTCCTTTTTTCCCCCCTCTTGTTTTACTTTTTCATGGGTTTGTAGGGTTTTCATTTTTACTGACAAGAAAAAGAATAGAAAATGCAATAGAAATATTCTTACTTTTCATGAAAATGTAAAATTCAAACTTTATATAGAAAAAGCCCTTTTTTTTTTTTTTTACCAAATGCATTTTCTTAAAGTCTATTCATTTTAAGCAAACTATAGCATGTCTTTAAGGTCTCTTTTAAGCGTAAGTCTTAGGAAGGAAATTCTTCATTCTTTCTTTTGGTGCTTCCTAAATACTCTAAAGCTATTAGAAACCTGCAAAACTTTATCAATGTTTTCAACTGCCAAAAATAGAAGAGATAAAAACAGCTTGCACAAGAGTAACAACAAATAAAGAAGCCTGCCCTATTCCAACTAATAATTTAGTATTTGATGGATGGACAGTGTGATGCTGGTATTGTGAAGTCACTTATTAATCTCCTAAATTGCTACAAAAGTTCAAAATTACATCAATAAATTTACCACTTTGGCAGAAAATTTGGTAAGAATCAACAATCTATGGGTAAATACTTGGTATTTTAAGACCAGGGATGTAGCAAATATTTCAGTTGAGAATGGGGGGGGGGGGGGCAGAGTGATAGGGTGGGATAAAAATATGTGGTGGGATGGTGATGAAAATGGAAGTAACACATGTTAGCATATGTAACATTTCTTAATGATTATGTAGCATTCTGAAGAATAAAAAAAAACAGCAAAATTGTTAAATTTTAACTTATAACTGGGATTGTTGATAAACAGGAGACTGTGAACCTAACTTACACCCCCTCTCCCCCCCCCCATCCTTCTCCATTCCCCTAGTCGAACCTGAATCTTATGAAATGGTCAATCTTGCACTGTTGGTTTGTAAGATGAGGAAGATGTTTAAAAGTTCTCTGTACAGATAAATGGTACCAAACAATAGGGCAGGTGTTTAATATGCCTCAAAAAGGAAAAGAGGAAATAGTTAGGTTCAAAATAGTTGGTTCTTAATGTTGGAATTTTGGATTAAGTTAACAGTTGAAAATCATGTCCAGTCTGTGTGCCTCTGACCTGGCAATATTCTATATGGAAAAGTTAAGCTCTACGAATGAGCTGAACAATATGTAATAACGTCACTAAACAAGTTAAAATCCTTCTTCCGAACAACACTTGGAAGATTTTTCCTGGAGGATAAACATGGCCAACAAATAGTTGATAGCTAAATTTGGGCTAAATTTTTTCGTTCTTTACCCAACCCTGTATCCATCCGTACTGTGCTGTATGAGGTTGCATGGTAAATCCAAGTTTTTATTTGGTGATGGGAACTTGTCTGTGTTTTCCAAATGTTCATTATGTCAGATTGATACATCGATCAGAAAGTAATGGAATGATCAGTTGTTAATTTCCATATTTCTACATTCATGAATAAGACCTTAACTACAGCCTCTGACTTTACCACTGTTACTTAAAATCTGGAAAGCATAATCGAAAGAAGATTGAAGTTTCTTTGAATCAAAAGTTCAATATCACTCTTAATTCTGAGAGCCTTTAAATCTTAAATCCTAACAGACTTTAATAGTTCATGCCGATTCATTTGCCTCCATTAGAACCTCCATTACCTCAGTGTCATCTTTGACTAATTTCATAACTCTTTTAAAAGTTGCTTTAATTTCTCCATTTCCTTCTGCATAAACATTGTTTGGAAGCTAGAAACCTTACAATGTTTTCAAAATTTCAAAATATCACTTAATGAATCCGACTTAATGATGGCATGATTTCAAAAAAATCTCTTTTTAAGGTACCTCTTTCTTGTGTGTTTAAAATTTCATATTCAAACAGCTTCTAGTTGCAGTTGTTAAAATTCACTATTTTTCATTTATTAAAAAACTATAAATAGCTTTTGCAAGCCTATAAAAGAAACTTCAAATGTCTTTAAAATCTGCCCATTATTACCATAATACAAGTGTTTGTTATATTTTTTATGTTTCATTAAATTTACCAAGTTTAGACAAAAACCCTTTTTGCTTTGTTGCTAATTGGTGGCTGCTCATGGAAACGGTTTAATTTGCATTGATGTTTTTATTGTTCATCAAAAATTGCGCAGCTTCTCGCTTTTTAGACCAACAACAATATTTACTCAAAAAGCTCTATTTTTGGTTTAATTTTGTAGCATGAAGACAACGTTGTTTTCGCAGCCAGCGTCAAATATTTACTCCGTCGTCAACTTGCTTTGATTGTCGCACAATATATTATTTTTAAAAACTACTTATGCCGGATATATCATGTTGTTTTATACAGACTACGTTCTTTAAGATAACAAATCTAAATGAAAGTTCTCACTTTGTGAACCATCAATGCATTTAAAATTGTTTTCATGAGTTTTGCCCTCTTCTTGAAATAGCAGAATTATGGTTTACTAATTGTAATCAGACACAAGTCCTTAGATGAAGTGTAAGTCTAGGAAATATGAGGAATGTAAATTTTAGATCCTACCCCAAAAACTGGAACGCTATGGATGGCTCTTGCTACCGATATGTATGTGTCAAGAATGGTGAGTTTAAGCTATGCATTCATCAGGCTTTTACAACTTGTATTAACAATACAGCCTCTATCATTACTACATGGTATTGTAACATGTACCAACTACATGGATAGTCAGTTAAAGGCTACAACAGGCTACAACTTACATATTGTGTGGTGTTTGGAATTGTTGGATGAACTATGTACAAAGATAGTCAGTTAAAGTAATTTCATACATCCATCAGGACTGGGTGATATTTTATGGTGTTTGCGATTAATTACATGGAGGTTGAGATGTATAAGTCCGGCCATGTTTACAACAGGCTACAACTTGTATAAGCATGTATTGGTATATGCTTAATGGCTCCTATCAAGAAGTGTGACCTCACAAAGTCCTTTATAAGTTATCACAAATGGATGATTAAAATAGTTACTTTAAAATCCTAACATAAAATTTCTTGAACAAAGGTTTGGCACTTCTTTCTTAAAATAAAAGAATGGCTTTGCTTTTTGATAATGGTCAATAGAAACTACAAGAAAGATAACATAAACGAATGTCACAACATTTGAAATAAAAAAGACTGTAGTTATGACAGTGAAATATGATATGAATGACCACTTTGATCTTGATAATGTACTTTCATTTTTGCAAACCTTGATAACTTGAACATTTACTTTCCAATTTTATCATTGTTGGTGGAGGATGTCTTCATTGTTGGATATTTGATGCTGCATGGGAATATTGCCCTAATGTTATCTTGTGAAACCTATTTCTGGTTATTTCTACATTATGAACAACATTAGCCTGCTTCATTCAGTTCAGTTCAGTTTGCCAGCCTCACAAAATTGTGAAAACAAAACCCAATGGTGAAGTTTACTTAGCATTGGTGCTAGATGGACCTACAGAATTATCAAACTGGCAACCACCAAGCTGGTCGATGACATAGGTGTATGTCTGGTGGTGTGGTAATAGTCTATTATACATGTATTCTGGACTTGATCTTACAGTTGAATGCAGGAAGTGAATATGTAGATTTTTGGAATATATTACTGTGTTTGCCATTGCATACATTTTTGGGAACAGAAGGGAAACTCATGGTTTGTCTCTGAGAAATCCTTTATTATTCATAGATTAATTAGAAAGAGAGAGTTATTTCTAGGAGTTACCTAATTTCTCATTTTTCATAAAAAGCTGAAGTTCTCAGGCTGTTGTGAATTCAGAAAGTTACATTCAGTCTGTACATGCTGTTGTGAATTCAGAAAGTAACGTCCAGTCTGTACAGGCTGTTGTGACTTTAGAAGGTTACATCTAGTTCGTACAAGCTGTTGTGACCTCAGAAAGTAACATCCAGTCTGTACAGGCTGTTGTGACCTCAGAAAGTTACATCCAGTCTGTACAGGCTGTTGTAAATTCAGAAAGTTACATCCAGTCTGTACAGGCTGTTGTGAATTCAGAAAGTTAGTCATCCAGTCCGTACAGGCTGTTGTGACCTCAGAAAGTTACATCCAGGCTGTTGTGAATTCAGAAATTTACATCCAGGCTGTTGTGAATTCAAAAAGTTACATCCAGTCCATACAGGCTGTTTTGAATTCAGAAAGTGTACAGGCTGTTTTGAATTCAGAAAGTGTACAGGCTGTTGTGAATTCAGAAAGTTACATCCAGTTCGTACAGGCTGTTGTGGCTTCATCGCAAAGTAGTTGAGAAGTTGCAACTTGTGTCCAACAAGCTGATATATATCATCAGGTAATGAATTTGACATACCTGCTTAGATTGAATCAGAAATATCCTATTAAGATCAATCTAACATTCAATTGGAATCAAGATATTAGTTTGGAGTATCCTGTCTGACAGCATTGTTTGCATAGCATGTGTAAACTTAACTGTGACCAGGTATAATTTCAAGGATCCCTCAGAAATTGGGAAAACCAACACAATGGCTGGGATAAGTTCTGATATATTGGGAAAGTAGAAACTTGCAGGCAACATTGAAAAATATATATTACAATTCTTGTTGTCAGAAAAATATGACTTTATATTTAACTCTGAAACAGGTATGACCTTATAACAGTAAGCAGAGCTATAGTGAATATTGTATGATAGTTATTACACTGACTCTATAACTGACACAAACCAATGTCGGCGGATGGAAGGGTCACAGTATTCACACTTTGCAGTGACAAAGCTACTGAGGATCCAGTATCTTGAACCCTGAGTCACTTTGCCTTGATGAATTCAATTAATTGTGACATTTTCTTCCTTTTTCTAAATAACACTTCTCTCTCTTTATCATCAGTCAACATTCTGGTAAGTTTTTGCATATTAATGCCAATAATCATGTGCGTCACCTTTTGAGCCTCGACATAAATGCCGTTTCATTTATGTCCAGTGAATATTTGACCTGCAATCACCACAAAGGTAATTAACGAGTATCAATCATTCGTTAATCACCACGACGTTCGTCCCAACCATATTTTGGTTTTCGTTTCTTTCTTCAGGAGCAGCTGAGAAAAGTTCAAAGCATGGAGCTGAAGACAAAACCCAGAACATCATCATGGCCATGAAAGATCGGATGAAGATCAGAGAGAGGAACAAACCAGAAATATTCGATCTCATCAAGTAATGAAAAGTGATCTTTATGAGATCCATTTATTGCATTTGTTCTCTTGATTACGATTTGAAACGAAATGTCATTTATCTTGGTCGCTAAGGAAGTTCATTGTCCACACCAACAATGTAATAGACTGCCCCCCTCATTAAATCTGAGTCTCAGCTGAGAGCTGATCACTCAAGTGTAACTAAGCTGAAGACGTGAACAATAGCCTTGCCAGCACACGCAGTGATGACGCGCAATTAGATTTGGCAATGGTCCTTAACTGAATTCAGTTCAGGTCTTAGGTTTGTTTGTTGTGGCAGTGTGCTTATTCAATTAAATCTATTAATTGTAAAATAATGAAAAAAAGTAGAAAATTATGACTACTTATTTAGTAGTAAGTTTTGCTGGTATACATGTAAAATATGCTTGTGTGAAATGAAAGCAAGGTTAATGATTCTATAAGTATTGACTCATTGTTATGATCATGTACTTGAATTTGACATCTATAAAGTAGGTTAACTCAGTTAGGTGTGTCAGATGTGTTTAATGGTTCTACTCTTTACATCCATATAGTACTTATCTTGCCTAACCACATGAACATTCTAGCATGTTTCTCATTATACTTCTAAAACCATACAATTAGGATGCCAGTGAAAAATCTCCCATGTAGGCTTAATTGTTTGAGATGTCACCATATGCATATTACTCAACTCTGATTAATTATGTGTGACAAGTTCTTATCAACTGACTATCATACTCATGTTGTTTCACTATTGTTGCTGCCGTTTTCTTGGACATTTTCAAGTTTCTTAATTTCAGGAAATATACTTTAGAGCCCATCAATACCTTTATTTATTCTTTTCTCTTCTTGTGAATTTTCTGTTCAGATATGTATTTGGGGTGCCAGGTCAGGCCCATGCAGGCCACATGAAGGCCGTTAAACAAAGTGTCTTGGACGGTACATCTAAATGGTCAGCTAAACTGGGTATAACTGTGGTCAGTGCCCAGGGTCTTATAGCTAAGGACAAAACAGGAACAAGTGACCCTTATGTCACAGTACAGGTAAGTTTCTCCTCGGTAATGTATGTCTGCTGCTTCTGTATGTACAGTGTCCAAAAAGACATTCGTGTCAACTTGTGAATAGATGTCTGAATCAATTAAAATTAACCTCTTCTCAAAGTTCAGATTTCTTAGTTATTTCTTGGCACTACTTGGGATCAAGATGCAGATTAATCCAACCACGATAGAAGAGAGAATTAGAAGAGGATAAATAAATGGGATTAAGATTTGGATAATCCTATATGGGAATTATTATTGATCGTTTTAACTACTTTTAGGAGAAATGGTACTGGTTACTTTACATATTCACACCACTTTTAAGCCAAAACTTTCTGTTTAAATTTTTACTATCTTCAATTCTTTACAAGATGATATTTATTGAACCAGTTGTTTTTGATGGGACAGATGGAAAAGGTGATCAAATTAACCAACATTCATATTTTTGTGATCTGATGTGACAAACATAGATCCCACATTCTGAAGATCCATCTTTCAAGATACTTTATATTAAGTTTTTAAATCAAGTGGCAGAATTAAATATATGAGCTCTCTTTTTTTGCTGATGGGAAGCTTTCATAGCCAATCAACACATGTAACTTTTACCCTACCAATTAGGTCGCCTTTGTAGGCAGACAGGAACCAAAAAATTTGAACAACAACTATTTATAAAGGAATGAAAGTGACATTGTACCATTTTCTAAAAGTTAAGGTATGAATTGTAGTGAGTAGTCATGTACTAAGCTTGTATCCGTTGGTTACCAATTTGTATCTCTCATTATT